>PVKU01005402.1:0-124388 GCA_004027475.1 Anoura caudifer | reverse complement strand
CCCCCCTGGCTCAGAGCATGGCCACAGCTGTTTAACATATCTATGAAACCAGTTAAAGGTTATAGATATGTTAAATGACCATTCTGGGGGTTATCTGCAAAACCATTGCCCCTTCCCCCAACTCATACCTGTGGGGGAGGGGATGAGGACATCTTATATGTCCCTCTAATATTCCCTGGACACCGTGAGTTCTGGGCCCCATTCCAACTCCCTTTTGGGGCCCCCCTCTTGGCTGCACCCTGTTACAAAAATCTTGGGATTCTTTTAAAGTGAGGAAAATAATATGGGGTTGTAAAATAAGGAGCATTGCAAGTCAAGATATAGAAGCAACCTAGGTGCCCAAAAATAAGCAATTAGATGAAGCTGTAATGCATATATATGATGGAATATTATAGCTACAAAAAAGAATAAAATCTAACCATTTGTGACAACATGGATGGATCTAGAGGGTATATGCTAAGTGAAATAAGGCAGACAGAGGAAGACAAATACCATATGATTTCCCTTACATGTGGAATCAAAAGAACAAACTAAACAAACAAAGCAGAAACAGACTCATAGAGAGAACAAACTGATAGAATCTCAATAAATATTATTACTTCACGCTTCTTTCTGGAGCAGCGAATTTTAATCAGGGCCAAACTAGCATCTTTCACATGGCCAAGCTCCTGTTAATGGAGCAAGAGTTATGTGAACGACCCATCCAAGTCAGTTTTCCAAATCATGTTCTGTGGTGTCTGATTAAAACGCATCAAAAAAAGGGCCCCAGGGCAAAATCCTTTCCAGACACTCAGAGTTCAATAAAATTAAACAGGCTCTTTCATGTGAGCCTTCCTGGGGTCTCTGATATGCCCGTATGTGTTCAAATCACCCTAGACAGAGTGGCTGTGAGCAGCTTCTCCCTACAGTATACTTCCACCGCTTTGCTTTTGCACTGTTTGCTACTATTATTCATCTTCACGTCTTCGTAAAATGCTTCTCCAGCACAGGGCCTGTATTATTCGGTATGTATGAATTATGCCACCCGTTTCTGCTGCGGACTCTACTTTCTGCTCCTTTGAACAGTTTCTCACTCTTCTGCATCCCAGGAGCTGCTTTTCCCAGCTGAGAACATGCGTTTTCCTAAAGCACCTCCGCGGACTGCCTGGGCAAGACAACAAACCTTGCAGCTACAGGGACCAGTGGTTCCCAGGGACCATGCAGATAATGCACTCCTGGACCTTATTTCTTTCTGAGAAAATTGCAAAGAAAACCAAAAAAACAAAGTAAAATAAAATATTCCCGTACGAATCAATTCTTATGACAGTCATTGCAGTGAGGATGGGAAATGGTACAATTTAGGCATTTGACTCCCAAAGCTGCACTTGGTCAAAATCTAATCTATGTTTCATTGGAGTTTTCTCACAGAAGATCCCGTGGGACAGGCCAGAAGCTCCCATGCCACTCACAACCAGATTAGTCCCTTGGCCTGCTGCCATCTCCAAATGCTGTCCTCTCAACAACAGTCACATACAGACAGACACTCGAGTGACTTTTTTTTGTTTTAGCCAGGGAAGAAAACACAGTCCATTGTGCTGAAATGTCATGTTAACACTGAATGCAGGAAACGTATTGCTTTCATGAAAACTGCAGGGTGAATTTTTGATGGTATCTAACCAGAGGACTTAAGAAATCCCGAATCAAGCCCTATGACCCTCTCACCAAGCAAGATTTTCAAAAGAGCTCAACACAGAAGAAGTTATAGCACATGCTTAACAAAATCCATCTCTGTTGTTAGCTGAGCCTTGCCCAATGCCCCTTAAAGAAAAGTGCTAATAATATCAGGTTATAATACAAAGCTTAGTTCCAAGACCTGTTCAGGGTTATCTGCTTCTTACACATAAGCCTGCATCTAACTTTTACCACTCCCCTGGCTCAGAGCAATGACCAATATTGAGGTGGAAAAGATGAAAGGAAGATGGCAACACTAGTGAGTGACCCTTCTCAGTTTACTAATTTCAGGGTCTGGAGAAGTGGTGACCAAATCAAGCAATCTATACTGACATGCGCTGTGACCCTGCCCGCTCGTGAATCCTGTCCAGTCAGTGTCTTGGGCTTGAAGTCACTGGTCAGCAAACTATAGCAGGAAGTCTCAACAGGCTCACCATCTATTTTTGGTAAATAAAGTTTCATTTGAACAAAACCATGTCCACACACCTAACGAATTTTTCAGACTTCAGATGCACCTAGGTTTTAGAGGAGGAAAATAGGAAAAAAAAAATGTGAAGCAAAAAAATGTGGTAAAATATTTAATAACATAAATAACATAGGCCACACACCCCACCACAGCAAGACAGGTAAGCTACATTCGGACAATAAGATGCCACCTCGTTTTCCTCCCAAATTTGGGGGGGAGTGCATCTTGTTGTCTGAAAAATACGTATGTATTGTTTGTGTTTACCTTCTCTCCATAATAGCAGTTGAATAGCTGCCATTGTCACAAAGACCGCACAGCTTGCAAAGCCCAAAATATTTACTTTCTGACATTTACAAAGGTTTGTTAATTTCTGCTCCAAGCAGTCAGATTTACTAATTACCTTCCCTGTGCAAAAGCAAGGAAGAGGCTAAGAAGCAAGCAGAGAAGCAGGGGCACGTCGTTCCTGCTCAACTAGCTCACTTCTATTTCTGGTACCCCCATTGGATTTAATAATCTTAGAGTCAATCAAGGGGATGGCCTCTCTCTCCGGCTCCTACATGGAACCATTGGACATATAGACATACACACATCTTGGTTCACTCTCTCTTCTTCACAAAATGATTTTAGTGAGACCACAGGTTTTTTTTTTTCCACTTCTGTAAACTATACTTGGGACACATACAAAGACCTGGATTATAATATTATTTACAACAATAAACCATGTTTGGGGGAAAACCTATATATGCAACCATTGGAAAAGGCAGAGCCATGTGACATGGCATGAAATAAAATACCTTCAAAAATATGTATTATTTATATGAAAAGTCAAAAAAAGTGGGATACAGAGGGCAGAGGGTAGGGGAAGGTAAAGGGGGTTAAAGAGAGAACAGTGATGGAAGGAGACTTGAGGTGGTAAACACACAATACAATACACAGGTGATGTACTGTAGAACTGTATACCTGAAACCTGTATAACTTCATTAATCAATGTCACCCCAATAAATTCAATAAAAAATAAAAAAGAAATATCAATGCTTTATTCATTCTAAATTAGTTCTGAACTCAATGCTTTATTACATTCTGAAAGCATAGTGTATTCAGACATTCAAATCACACTGTACCAAAGTACAAAGATGTCTCATACTCTAGGGAAAGTATTTACTCTAAGTCTCACAGCCTGTAAGCCCCTCCTCCCCCCCCCCCTTTGAATGTAAACCAGTGGAACTTGGAATATATGGGGGCAGTAGCCAAAAGAAAAAAACGTGAGATACAATAAGAATATAATCAGCATTTTCAAAACTTCAAAAGCAAACACATCCATATGCAGCCACTTATACATAACATGTCAAAGGTGGTTATTGTGTGATGTTCCTTTTTCTTTCCCTGCGTGCTTTCCAGATTTTCCTCAATAAGCGTGAATTACCTTTAACATATTCAAATGGCTTTGAGGCGTTGGTTCAAGAAGCTACTTGAAGGGCCCAGACTGAAGTGAAGCAAGAGGGCATTAAATTTCCATCCATTTCCACCAAACTTTTGTAAACTTTAACAAAGGACTCCAGAGCTAAGGAAAATAAAAGGCTGAAATCCACCATTGTTTAGTCTTCGCAAAATTTCTCTGTAGTAGTTTCTGAAGCCTCCTCTTCTAGTGCATGGGTGGACAGGAATATATTTGTTTCTGGATTCTCAGATTAATGATAAAGGAGGGTATTATCAGAGCTCAGACCCTGGTGCTCAAATGTTCTAACCCTGAGGGAAGGGGCCAGACTGGTATAGAACTCAGAAACTCTGCTATCTTAAAATGATGGAATGGGACCACAAAAATACCTTTCCTTTGTAGGCACTTCAAGAGGGAAAGATGAGGAGACTAGGGAAGCTCAACACTTCTTGACCTTTGAACTCCTTCCCATGGAAAAGGAATGATCACTACCTTGGGCTCTTATATCTAAAAATTGTATATCTACAAAAAAATGGGAACTTTGTCAGCTCCCATTTGTAACTGTTTGCTAATTCTTACCATTTTCCAACTGTACTTTTTGCTTTTAATTTCCTTGATGATAGAAGAAAAATATGTTTAAGAAAAAAATAAAGCCCTCATTGTTTCTTGGACTGGGCAGATTTGCCTCAATGAGCAGCTGTCCAGACCAATCCTCAGCAAAATCAGATAATGAAATGTGTCCTCTGGGTTACAAGTCAGCGTCGCATAAAATTGAGAAGCAATTTGCCTCCACCACTGCTCTCCGTAGGTAACTGTTGCCCCGGGAACATGCCAGCTATGCTCAGTGCCATTTCCCAGCACTGGGCTCATAAGCTGGCTTCAGAAAGCGTCACTGTGGCAGCCTAGGAAAGACGGATCTTTGGTTTCATGTGGAAAGCACATGAGATGTTGGCCTGATGGTCCACGCCAACTATTTTCCCCAGGTCCCCATTAGTCAGTCATGATAAATACTATCTGCATGTACATGCGTGCGCGCACCCTAACCTTAGAGACTTCCCTCCCCTATTCAAGTTTTAACACTTATTTTATTCTTACTGTGAGTAGTCAGAGCTATATATACATCAGGATTTTTCAATAGTCATCATCTCTATATCCTCAGATCTTGGCGCACAAAGGAAGTTCAATAAATATTCGTTCAATCAACACAGATAGATTAGCACAGGAGGTTTAGTCTGGCTGACAAACAGTCTTTAGCGGACTCTGCTGTTTCAGTTCAGGTCGAAAGTGAGTGTCATGAATGAGCTTGCCCATGTGTGAACAGCACAGCGCAAGAAAGAATCCAAGGCAGCCAATACTTTCAGGTGCAAATAGGTAGAATTAAGATGCTCCCCCTAAGCCCAGAAGGCTACAGCTATTGGATAAAGGTGCAGAGGCAGGACTCTGGTACCTAAGACAAGCACTAAGGTCAAAGATCAGCCCCTTGTCTGAGATGGTTCACAGGAAAAGGATTTGAAAAAAAGAAATGAAGAAGAAAGTGCAATCTCAGGCCTGTGCATCAGCACCTAGAAGACATTACGCTGAGGCTGAGGAGTTAGGGCTGGTTGCTTCTTTCTGCCTCAGGTCAAGCTTCTTCTGATATTGGAGTGGGCCTGAATCTATAAGAAGGAATTAAGTATTGGGTTGGCCAAGAGGTCCATCTATTTTTTTCAATAAAATGAAAGACATGTTTTTCATTTTCACCAACAGCTTTATTGATTTGAATAGTGTGAGTATGTTGGCTATCTTCCACATGGTATATCTTGGATTGTTCTCAACATCTTGATTTGATTGCTATCAACATCAACTGGCCTACCTGGCCATGGAGCATCATCCAGCAAGAAATCTCCAGCACAAAACTTTGCAAACCTCTTTTGACACGTTTGATCAGACACAGCACCTCCTCTATACACTGCCCAAGTCTTTTTTCGCATTTCAGTTGCATCTCTACCTCTCTTGAAATAATAAAGCATAACACGCTGAAAATGTTGCATATTTTCTTCCATCTTCAATATTCAGATGGCTATACAAAAATTCACCAATTTTGATAAGTCTTTTTAAATGCACGCTGATATGACAGCTGTCACAATACAATCTAACAAAATTATTTTGAATGAAGTTAAAGACAACTAAGGGCGACTAGAGCCATCGTGCAGGGTAAAAATCAAACGAACTTTTTGGCCCACCCAATATTATAGACTTAGAGAAGTGGTATGCGGAAGGCAGTAAAACAGGCCAGGTGCGACCCTTGCTGCATTAATATGGAGTCACTGACATTTAGTTGAAAATTGTTGAGTATGCTTGAAGATAATCGATATACCCCTCGTTTTTCATAGCTTAGTGGATTGATTCCATTAATTCCTTTTTATGGACAGCTTTATTTATGACATCTATTTTTCTCAAGAAATAAACACCTACCATATGAACTTGTTTCTCAGAAAAAGCCCAGAACCTAATAGATACATGAACTCTGAGACTTTCATTCATTCACTTATTTTAACATTTGATATTAACAGGGATATTTTATTCCTATTGTTACTGATGGAGAATTTGAAGTTTGAAGTGTGTGCAGAGAACAGCCGCAGAGCTCAGATCTGAACACAGATTTCCTGGATGCCAAAATTGTCTTCTAAAATTCGAGGAATCTTGTTAACTGACCACTTGGAATTTAATACTTTCAACTGAAAACTAGAACAATTTCAAATATACATAGGGAAATAAACTGAAGAGCCATATGAGAAAAAAGTCAATGTGAACTCAAAGGTTTCCACAGATTCATAAAGGATAAAAATAACCCATTAATTGACTAACTACTACATTCTGTCCTGGCAGCAACCAAGTAGGTTTTAGTTATTATTCCAATTACTATATATTGTGATGATGATCTTTATTATGAATTTACGATGATTTGAGATGAGGAAACATACTTTGCCTTTCACAGTATGCTGCAGCCTGTCCAGGCCAGAAAGGTTCACTGCATTTGGGCAGATGGAAGAATATTCACGGAGCCACTGGGATGCCTGACATGCCTTTATTCATGGGTAGGTGATCCACGCACGCTGCAAGCTGCGTGTTCCCCTGCAAGTCCCTGCATGTCTCTGCATGTCACCTGTCCCCCTGCGGGAAGCCCTAACTCCTTTATATACTAATACAGACGAAGCCGGTAGGAAGCCGGGATGCGCTGTATAACACAGTGGGATTCTGCGCATGCGAGCCCACTCAATGTTATGGAAACCATTTATCAGACCCAATCTCAGGCTATGAGAAAACAGCCTATCATAGTTCCAGAGACACCTGGGTGAGGACACCAGACTGACTCCGTTTACCCTACACACAGCTACTACGTAGAAGAACGGAATCTGAATCCGGGAAGTCCAGAGCCTGAAGTCCCAAACGCTACGCTACCCTGCCCCCTGGACGTTAACAGAACAATTACTGCGTGCCAGGTGTAGCATACAGCACTTCACATGCCTTATTCCGTTTAATTCTCAAAACCACCCTATGAGATAAGTTAAAGTGCCACTCCTATTTTACAGATTACAAAACTCTGAATTTGGAAAAACTAGTCAAATTTTCCAAGTGAAGAAGCCAGTAAGTGGTTAGCTAACATTAAGTCACAAGTTACTCTGGAGCTGTGCTCTTAATCAAAACATTCTATACTGCCTGCACTTAACCTGCAAATTTATTTCAGTCCAGAAAAAAGTAATCACTGGCAGTTTTTTACAATGTTTACGCATATCGTTACACTAAAATCTGATGCTTTTGGCAGGGGTGGGGGAAGTGTATCTGATGTGGGGTGAGGATTTAAGGATTTAACTGTATACTGAGTTTTTACATATTTGAGGTCTGGGCCATGTAACCTGTTCATTGATCCATCTGTCTACCTCTGTGCTCATAGCATACTTTTTAAATTATTGTGCATTTATGGAAAATAGTCTTGACAGCCGAGCATCACAGATTGTTCAGCTTTCCTTGTACTGTGACCTTTTGATAGAATGACAAAACTCCAAAAGCAGCCTGAGAGAGTTTACACAAATTTCAGCCCTCATAGCCGCCTCCTTCAGCTGGCAGTGAAAGTAGGGGAGGTTTTGCGGAATTGAACTGTGCATTTGCTTTTTGACCCCCTGCCAACATCTAATCTTCGACAAAGTGACATTTCATTGCTCCATTCAGATTGCTAATGCAGGAGAGCTATTTTACCACCATCATTCAGCTCCATAGGGTAAGAATGGCAGCTGGATGGTGCGGATTTATTAATGATAGCCAGAGCAAAAGATGCAGAACACACTGCTCAACTCTTGTAAATTTTTAGTCATTATTTCTTTTTCACTCATAAATTTGATTTTAATAGAAGGGTCATGAACATGCTTCTGCTTCTCTCTTATCACCTAATGAAAGACCATTTCCCAGGCTGGAATAGAAACAAGGAGATACAAACCTCTTATAACGGATTTCTTGACCAATGTTTTCTATTTCCTCTTTCCAAAATTAGGAATATTTTCTAAAACACCGTGTAAGATAGCCTTTGCCCCTATACTTGCAAAAAAAAAAAAACTATAAATGCCGTAAGGAAGGGAAGTTTATTTCCTGAGCTTTCTAATAAACATTTCAGAAAAGAATCCTCTCTCCCATTGAAGCCTACAGACTGACAACATGTGGGGACCCCGGCATGCTGTGATAGCTTGAATGTCACTAGCACTAATATGGGTCACCACCCTGTGGAAACAGGATCTCAGCGGTCAAAACACTTCCCCCTGTGCTTTTCCCTCACCCAAGGCCACCAGAACTGCTCACTTCCAACCAGCGCCTCCCAGATCAAAAGGACGCAAAATGT
The DNA here is from genome assembly GCA_004027475.1 of Anoura caudifer. Taxonomy (NCBI): domain Eukaryota; kingdom Metazoa; phylum Chordata; class Mammalia; order Chiroptera; family Phyllostomidae; genus Anoura; species Anoura caudifer. The sequence goes on along the minus strand of PVKU01005402.1, from coordinate 115,907 downwards.
GAGAGAGCTTTGCATTGTCACTCTGAGCTGAGGGAGAGCCCACTGTAAGATTTAAAGCTGCTTCTCTAATCTCTGCAACATCTACAAGATATCTTTGTAGTATTTCTTATGTTCAATGTTATACAGTACTCATCTGTCAGCGCCATCTTCCCATTCCCCTTCCTTCTAGGATCTAAGGTTTTTCTTCCTGTGGTCGTGACCTAACATTTCTCTTTCCTGGCATCCAGTCATTTTCTAGTCCTAAAGTCATCAACTTCTCTCACACCCATATTTATCTTGCTTCCTCCTGTTAAGTTGTATCTTTCTGCTTATTCAGATAGAATCTATCCTTCAAGAATGAGCTCAAGGGAAGCCATTCCTGACTTCTCTCATTCGCATTGGTTACTACTACTAAACTTAGCTATCTACTTTATAATATCATAGAATATTAGAGCTGGAAGGAAATTATTTTGCTCATAAAAAAGGAGTATAGGAAAATGGAAAATATAATAAGCACAGGAGATACAAAGTCACATTATATCAATAATTACAATGCATTAAATGGACTGAATTTGTCAGTTAAAAGATAGCCAGATTTTATTTTTAATTTCAAAAGGGATATAACAATAAAACTGAAGGTCAAAAAACATATTCCAGAAAACATTTTTAAAATTAGTTTGCATAGAGATATTAATATCAGACAAAATAAATTTTAAGAGAAAACTTTTGTCAGTGATTGATACTAACATTGATAAAAATGTCAACTAATCTAGAAAATACAACAACAGTTGTAAAGGTGCATCCTAATACAAAACACCTCAAAATATAGCAGAAAAAACAATACAATTACAGGAAAATAATCACTACCTCACAGTGAAATATCAGAATACACACTCCATATTATCAATAAGCCAAGAACATAAAACAAATATACTGAAGACTTGAACAACATAAATAACATAATCAATTAATGAACATATATCAATCAGCACCTGCCAATTTTAAAATATACATTCTTTCCTTGTATACAAGGGCCATTTAAAAATTAGCATTTACAAATACTGACTACATAAGTAAAATATAACCAGAGACATTGAAATTAAGAATAAACTGACAGTAACCAGAGGGGAGGTGGGAGGGGATAATGAGGGGGGAAAAGGGAAGGGTTTTCAGGAACAAAGATAAAGGACACGCGGACAAAACCAAGGGGCGGGGTGGGGTCGGGGGTGCGGATGGCTGGGATGGGAGGAAGTTGGGGGAGAATGGAGACAACTGTACTTGAACAACAATTAAAAAAAATAGTGACCACAAATTCTCAAAAGATTTCAAAGAATTAATATACAGATTATGTTTTCCCACCATAATGCAATTAAATTAGAAATAAACAATAAAAAGATGCCCTGGCTGGTACAGCTCAGTGGATTGAGCTGGGCCTGTGAACCAAAGGATTGCGGTTTGGTTCCCAGTCAGGGCACATGCCTGGGTTGCAGGCCAGTTCCTGGCAAGGGACGCATGAGAGGCAACCATACATTGATATTTCTCTCCCTCTGTCCTTCCCTCTAAAAATAAATAAATAAAATGTTTTTTAAAAAATAAATAAAATAAAATATTTTAAAAAACAATAAAAAGAAAAATTTAAGAATTTTCATACACTTGGTAATTTTAAATACCTCTTTTAAATAACTAAATAATTGAAAAGGAAATAATGAAGATATTAAAATACTTATAAGAAAATATTACATATCAGAACCTGTGAAATATAGTTAAAGTGGTATTTGCAGGGAAATTTTAGGTTTCAAATAAGCTTATATTAGAGAAACAAAAGTCTAAAATTAATGATTGAAACATAATAAAATTATTAAAAAGTAATCAACTTAGCTGAAAATAAATGCAATACAGAACAGTCATTAGAGAGCATCACCACAGACAAATCCAACTATTTAAAGGGATAAGTGTGGTAATTCTCCAGAAGATTAGTCCAGAAGAGAGATAAAGAGAAGAAACAAATTAAAATGTGATTAAAAGGGAAGCATAACTATAGATACATTAGAAATTTTTAAAATGCTAAGAAAGCTTTATGAGCAATGGTATGCCAAACATGTGAAAACTTCGACAAAATGAAAATACACTAGCAAATAATAATAATAATGGTAGTAATAATAATAACAAAACAACAACAAAACAGGTTTGGGAAGAAGTAGGTTAGTGCCCCAAAATTCTGAAATCTCCACACAAAAATTCACACTCAAGCAACATTGCAGAAAATTTCCGCCAAACTTCCAAGAAACATATAACTTCCAAACTATACAAAATCTTCCAGAAAACAGCAAAATAGGAAACTCTTTTATAGGATATAATTCCTTCAAACGTTCATCAGTTTCTCAATTTTGACATGTGAAGAAATAGTTACACACTGCTCAGTTTGCAATAACTCTCTGCCCTTGGAATTTTTTCATTCTTCTTTATATTTCCTGATCAACTTTCTCTTCATGTTTACACACAGAAATTTGAAAGCATATTATTTTATTAAAGCTGCCAATTTGAAGTATACAAATGAGTCCCAACTCCTCACAATGAAGGATTAAGAGTTAAATTATAATTTTTCAGTGTTTTAGAAAATAAAAAGTCAAAGATTATTTTTCAAGTCTTCAAGGAAATGGTCATTTCCATTATTCGAAGCCATCTAAGAAATCATAGGAAGGAACTGTGTGCTCACACAAAAGGGAGCTATAAAAAAAACAAGTACATGGAAAATGTTCAACTCACTATTAATGAAAATGTCAAGTCAACCTTGAGATAACAATTTGTTCCAATTAAATTGTTTTAATTATTGAAGAGCTTTAAATATTCAGACATAAAAATGTCATTATTATGTTGACCTTGGGACCCCCCTATGTACGGGTGGCACTGTAAGGTTGCAGAATAATTTTTTGAATCTACTAGGAAATGCATGCTAAAAAAATAAGAGAAAAAAAGAACAGAAAGCTATATCCATGAAGACAGTGCACTAATAGTTGTATCAGCGCATACTTGAAAACAATCTAAATGTCCATGTAAATGACGGCACATTAAGTTAATGTAATAATGCAATATCAAACAGCGAAAATGTTATTGGGCAGCTATTAAGAGAGATAATAATGAGCACCATGTAGCATCGAGGGAAGTGTTAATGGCATAATGTTAAGTAAAAGCAGATTATAAATCAGATCTCTAAGAAGTACAGCCAATATATGCATGTAGAGTTGAAAGAACATTTGAAAACTAAGAAGTCAATTCCTGAATTAGGATAATGGCATAGTTAGTGATTTATATTTCATTGTTTAAACATCCTTTCATTTTCGTTGGACAAATGCCTTTAGATTATTTTAAAGAATTGTTTTAATGAGTGAGGGATGATGCAGGCTAGCCTACTAAACCCGGGAGCTTTAGGGTGGGCATTTATCACAGTGAATGGATTTGAAAGATGACCAATTAAACTCCAATGGCAAAGCATTTGACCACACTTACATGCTTTTCGGTAGCTCATCACTATAAGTAATTTTCCATAACATTGTTTCCTTTTCATTTAATCGTTCAAATTCACATACCAAAGAAATGCCAAAAGACCCAGCACTGCTCTCCTAAGAGGTCTGACATGGATCATGTACGCTCTGTGATCCACAGGGTATAGTTCTAGTTCCTCAGCTCGAGTCTATCTCACAGTTGGCCTGCCCTCCGAATGCTTCTTTCTGGAGATCAGTTTTGAATTTTAATATCTGAACTAAATGACCCAATTTAGCTGCAGTTAAAAACAGCCAAGAATTTCCACTGGAGGTGATTTGGCCGTTAGGCTAATGAGGACACAGATAGGAGAGAAGCTACTGAACACATTTGCATTGAACTTACTTGTTCTATGGGAATAACAGGTCTTTGCCGGCACAGATCAAAATTTTTAACTATAACTAGAAGCCGGTAACTTGCAAGGATCTCTTCACTTACATTATTTTCCTCCCCTCAACTCTAATCTTTTGCATCATCACATGGAAATCCTTTGACCCCTGTTTGGGGTACAGGAAGGAAAGAAGCTGAAGTATGGTTGTAAGATAGACAGAAGTGCCCGTACAGTATAAGGCACCTTCTCTATATGGAGAAGCTCCCCTTGCCCACCATTTGACTGTTAGATACTTCCATGAATAGTAGTGTATCTGTTTTATACTTTATGTAGTAGCTGCTTCAAAATTCATTGGAAGCAGTGGCAACCTTTGGCTTCAATGTTGGAAAATAAATAACTCCTCATGAGATAATCACTCTTCAAATCAAGACATACTAATGACAATAACAGCTGAGATTTGGAGTACAAATAACACTTTGCAAAATGCCTTTGCATGTATTGCATTGAATTCCTACAGTGATTTTGCATCCAAAAACTATTATTGCCATTTTACAGATGATAGAACTGAGGCTCAAAGAGATAAAAGATGAACCAAACTATAGGAATGATATGTAAGTAACTTTATATAAAAAAAAAAAGCATGTTAGTCCTCCAGAGTTTTGACTTATCTCAAAATAATGCAGGTAGGAAGTTGTAGAGCCAGGATTCAAGCAAAGGTCTTTTGACTCAAAATCTCATGTTCTTTTGTGAATAGACAGCGATACTCTTCTTAGGGAGGCATGCCTTTCTCTGATCTTTGGGAAATGAACATCTTTGTGTGTCAGGATGTCTAGCAGGATAGATGAACTGTCATTTGAAACCCAAAGCTGACTTGAGCTGCTTCTGTGTTTCATGGAAGAGGCAGAAGAGATGGGTAGAGAGTGTTGCTTAAATCACACCAGTTGAATATTATATCTCTATCTGCTCATTACAATTAGGGAGAAAGGAAACTAAAACTTCAAAGCCTCTGCCAGGTCATCTGCTCTAAAAGGGTTTATATGACTCTTTATTTTATTTTAGATTACTCTTCATTTTAGCAGAGCCCATTAATGGGTCTTTGGATATGCAAAACTAGACTCAAACTCAGTAGAAAGGTAGAAAGATAAACTATTCTGTACAACAATGAGGAAAATGGAATTGGAGGGGAGGGAGCAAGGAGACTGGGCACGATGATGAACAGATTCTTGAAAGCATATAATACTCAGTTTTAAGTTCTCTGCCTTCACGGTGATAACCCCTCCATCATCCTGGACTTCTCGAAGGCTGCACACATACACACACTTGCAGGTGCACATGCACAAATGTGCACATGTATGCACGCATGGACACAAATGACACACACGCCTTGCATAAAGGATTTTGGGAGTACACAGAAAAAAGTTAAATTTCATGGCTGATTTACTGTGCAGCAGAAAAAAAGAATCATAGGAGATAAGTTATAACTGGATTGAATTCTCAATGTTAAAAAGGTGACTATGAGAACATAAATCCCTGAGAATCTGTAAAGATGTGTGGGAAAATAATAGATTTAACTCAGAATTGAAATCTGAAAGGACAGGTTGACTTCACAACCTCTGGGTAAATAATACACCTATGCATAGAAAAAATGTGTACTTGGTTCATCGATTTATTCAGCAAATATTTACTCAGTGCCTATCAATGGCCAGGCCTTATTGCTAGGTGCTAAAAATGTCCAGGAGGATAAGTCAGAGCTTGTTTTTCCAATAATGGAGTAGTTTAATTGAGAGAAAAATAAGGAAATGGGCAATTTCAACTTGGTGTGGTAAGAACTAAGAAGGAAGTCACAATGATAGGAAAATACACAGAAGAGACAAGCAACCCAGTCTTAAGAGCAAAAATGTTTAATAAATACACCCCTAGGTTTTCCAGAACAAACCCAATTTCAAATAATTTGCTTCCAGAGATATATTTTAAAGTGCCAGGCTGTTTACCCTGATAATGATTCAAAAAATATGGCCACCACTTCCACAGTCTACCAGGAGTTTATCCATCTTAACAATGTTTTTCCACCTTTAAAATCACCTCAGGAGTACCAGTACATGCCAAGAGGGAATGAGCACACCATGCAGCCTCTCACCATGGCTTACAACTAACTAAAAGCACTTCATGGAGTACAGAGATAAGTACCTAAGAATTCTGAAAAATAAAGAATATCAGAAAACTTAACCAACCAACAGTGTTGAGTTCCTGTTTTCTTCCTCCTTTTTCTTCTCCTATGAATCCAGGGCAGTGACGCATGGAAAAATGCAAGGGATTCAGAGAGCAAAAAATGCTGAAAGAAGCATCCTTTTTCTGGCCAGAGGGCCAAGCACAGGAGCTCCCGTGAGCCAGGAAGTATGAGAGGAAATCCCCAGGGTTTTCTCACTTCCTCTCTCTCCCCCCTCCCTCCTCTCTTTCTCTGTGTGTGTGTGTCTCTCTCTTTGTCTCTATCTCTCCCTCGGTCTGCTTTTCTCTGTCTTTCCGTCTCCCTCCATCTCTGTCTCTGTATCTCTCTCTCTTTCTCTGTCTCATTTGTCTCCTCTCCTAAATATGCATCAGGGGCAGCCCAAGTCACAGAGCTGCACTGTCATCACAATGGGGATGGCTGCGCAGGCACTTGAATCCCCGAGAGAAAACGCTTCCCTTGGGCCTGAGGAAATAGAAAAAAGGGTAATTGTGGTACTAAGAGTAAAGGGGAATATCCTTGTGAAGTTCTCCTCTTTCCTCTTACATCGTCACCTCATGGGTAGCCCTGGTTGCATGGAACTACAAGACCCTACAAAGGGTTAAAACTCTCCGTTTCTGTGGCAGGAGAAACTGAGATAGACGAGTCCCAGGAGTCAGGGTGTGCAGGCAGGGCTGGGACTAGGGCGAGGCGATGTAGGCATATACAGGAGACAAAACTTAAGAGGGCACTGGCTCTCAGGATTGTGCAAGTACCACCTCTCACACATGTGCCACACTCAGAGAGAGTACCTCCCCAAATTCTGTACCTTTGGTGTCTCACGCTTAAGAAAACGTTCTTGAATGCAGTCAGAGAAAACTGACATCTTACATAAAAGGAAAAAAGTGACTAGAATATGAATTTTTTTAAAGATTTTATTTATTTTTAAACAGAAGGGAAGGGAGAGAAAGGAAGAGAGAAGCATCAATGTGTGGTTGCCTCTCATGCACCCCTCCCCCACCAGGGACCTGGTCTGCAACACAGTCATGTGCCCTGACTGGGAATCAAGCCAGTGACCCTTTGATTCTCAGGCCAGCACTCAATCCACTGAGCCACACCAGCCAGGGCTGAATATGAATTTTTCATCAGGAACTTTTAAAGACAGAAGACAGCGAAAAATAACACCTTTAAAGTATGAAAGAAAAGAACCAAGAATTCTGTATCCAGTGAAACTAACCAGAGGGAAGGTTGGAGGGGATAATGGGAGGAAAGTGGGGAAGGGTTTTCAGGAACAACTATAAAGGACACATGGACAAAACCAAGAGGCGGGGCAATCAGGGGACGGAGGTGAGGATGACCGGGGGTGGGGGGAGTGGTGGAGGGTAAATGCAGACAACCGTACTTGAACAACAATAAAATAATTTTAAAAAATAAAAATATATAAAAATAAATAAATAAATAAACAAAAGTTTTAAACCTGAAGGGGAAAAAAAAGAAACTATCCTTTAAAAATGAAGACAAAGTAAAGACATTTCAAATAAAGGAAACCTTGTGAAGTTTCAGGTGAAAAATTTATCACCAGCAAATCTGCTCTAAAACAAATGCAATATGTAATTCTTCAGCTGGAAGGGAAATGATGCTAAAGGAGAACCTGGAACTTCAGGAACAAAGCAATAGCAATAGCAATGGTATATATCTGGGTAAATATAATAGATTCTTTTTCTCCTAAGTTTTAAGAGCACAAACAAATTAAACTAAAGTAGAAATACAATTTTAAAAACTCAGTGAGACCAAAAGCTAGTTCTTTGGAAAGATTAATAAAATGTATCATCATTAAGACTGACTGATCGAGTAAAGAAAAGGTGAAGACCATTTTTCAGTATCAAGAATGAAAGCAGTACATTACTACAGAGAGCATAGAGATTAAAATGGTAATTATACTACAGACATTAAGTCCCTAAACCTAACAACATAAATACAATAGTCCAAATTCCTTGAAAACACAAAATACCAAAACTCATTCAAGGAAATTAGATAACTGGAAAGGCCCTATAGCTACTAATGAACTTGAACTTCTGTGTTAAAATCTTATAACAAAAATATTCCTTTCTGATGGCTCACTGGCCAATGCTACAAAAGACTTATGGAAGAAGTTATATGAATCCTGCACAAATCTCTTCCCTAAAATAAAGGAGGAGACAGTATATACAAAATAACCTTAAGTAGCTAGCATTAGCTTGATACCAAACCCAAAGACATTACCAAAAAAAAAAAAAAAATCTGTGCATTAAAATAAGTTCAAAAATCTGTGAAAGTAGAGTTGAAATATTATCAGATCAACTCTAGCAATATATAAAATGGATCATGATCAACTTGGATTTTTCCCAGAAATGTAGTTTGTTTTGACATTCAAAGTCAATCAATATCATGCATAATCTTAACAGGCTAAAGAAGGAAACCCACACAACCATTTCAATAGACACAGAAAAGGCAATGAGAAAATTTATATCAATTAATGATTTAAAATAACTCTCAGCAACTATAAATGTATGAGAATTTTCTTCACCTGATAAAAAAAATCTACAAAACGTGCTACAAGTAATTGCGTACTTAATGGTGAAAGACGTTTTCCTCCTAAAATTGGACCTAGGGCAAGGATGTATATTTTCACCACTCCGATTCAACACTGTGCTGAAAGACCTAATCTGTACATTGAGGCAATGGGGGGGGGGGGAAGGCTATAGATTAAAAGAAGGAAATAAAACTACCTCTGTTTGCAGATGATATGATTATCTATATAGAAAATCTTAAAAAATGCATAAATAATCTCCTAGAAGTATTAAGTGAGTTTACCAAGGTACTGGGATTTAAGGTCAATATACAAAAATCAACAGTATTTCTATGTGTTAGCAATGAATAATTGGAAATCAAAATTAGAAACAGCACCATTTATAAAAATAATACCAAAAAAATTAGTACAGAGGTATAAATCTAATGAAATGTGTGCTGGACAACGTGATAAAAAATGCAAAACACTGATGAGAAAAATTTAAAGAGCTCTAAAGAAATGAAGAAATATACCACCTCCATGGACTCATACATACCGCTGTGTAATCTGACCGGCAGCACCAGTGAGCTCCCTGTCAAACCCCACAGCCCTTGTGCAGATACTGAGCAGCAGATTCTGACATTTGGGGGGAAGGCAAAGGTATTAAAATAACCAAATAAATTCTGAAAAAGATAACTAGAAGACTCACATCACGTATTTTCAAGCTTTAATGTACAACTGCAGTAATTACAACGGTGCAGTCCTGGTGAGAAAACAGCCACACGGGTCAACGGAACAGAAGAGGGAGTTCACAGGTGGCCTACTCGTGCATGGAAAAATAAGTGGAACTTATTAATAATCCATTTCTCTCTCTTTCTCTTTCTCTTTTTCTCTCTAAATTCAATTAAAAATAATGAAAATACAAGTCATAGATTAGGAGAAAGTATTTCCAATTCTCATATCTAGCAAAGAACTTATAAATGGAATCCATTAAAAGAACTCAAAATTCAACAATAAGGAAATCAACAATGCAATTTAAAAGTGAGCATAGGATCTGAATAGATACTTCACCGAAGAAGATAAGTCCATGGCAAATATGTAAAAAAAAATCATTGACATCATTAAAAATACGATGACATGCCACTATACATCTATTTCAATGGCTCAAATATAAAATGCTGACAAAAACGAAGTGCTGAGGAGGAAGTGGAGCAACTGCAATTCTTATACATCACTGGCAGAAATACAAAATGGTTCAACCAGTTTGGAATAGCTTGGCAGTTTCTTATACTTCAATATGTACTTAATATACTACCCTGCACACTCACTCCTAGGTATTTGCCTAAGAAATGTGAAAACTTCCGTCCCAATAAATTCAATTTAAAAAAAGAAATATGAAACCTATGTTCATACAAAAAATTTGTAAACAAATGTTTATAGCAGCTTTATTCATAATCACCAAAATCAAAATAGCTGCGTGTCCTTCCACTTGTGAATGGATAAACAAATCGTGATGTAGCCACACAATGGAATATTACTCAGCAATGTGAAAGAATGAACTAGTGATTCACATGACAACATGGACGAAGCTCGAGTGCATCTTGCTAAGAAAGAAAAAAAACCACCACACTCAAAAGACTACATATTGTATGATTTGATTCTATGACATTCTGATCAGGCAACATTACAGGCACAAAAAACAGATTCACGGTTGCCAGTGTTGGAGCCGGGAGGATCTGACCTCAAAGGAGCAGCACAAGAGCATCGGGGGGTAAGGGAACCGCTCTGTAGCGTGCCTGCTGTGCGGGATACACCACTTTACTCATTCGTCAAAAATGCCTAGAACTGCACACAACAAAGAATAAATTTTACTGAATTTTTTAAATCACTTTACATACACCTCGAACACACAGGAAAATAAGAAATGGACCACCGACACTTGACCTCTAGAGCAAGACTAATTAGGAAACATGCCAAAACACAAAGTGCCTGGATCATTAAGATCATTACGAGAAAGTTAGCAACTGTATTTTTAAAGGCTTTGTAGTGGCATATGCTGAATTAACAGCCAATGTTTCCATACCTAGTTTCCACCTTTAACTCAAAAATTATGTGACCTAATCAAATGCTAAGGCTCAGCGTGCCCAGAGCACATTACACATAACCCTCTTCGAATCACTGTGCTTCTGAATAAAACATTTGGAGGCACTTAATGGAAAGGTGGTAAGTGCATTGACTTTGTTATTATCACCATAATGATATCAGAATACAGATCGCTAAAAGGGTCTTGCCAAGATAATGAAGATTTCTTAATTACCCGAGTCTTTGTAGCAAGCTAACTTTATGTTAAACTCAATTTCCCCTTGTCATACTAAACACTTAATCTGAGAGAAGCTCAAAGTGGAATCCTGGAATTTGAGAAATAAAAGAAACTACAGGCATCACGAAATCAGACAAAGCCCCACATTTTAGAAGTGTGAAATGTAATATATCACCTTGAAGAATGTGGGACAGAGAATCAAAACCCTTACAATGAGTGATTGCAGACAGTTTTAGGCTAGAATATGAAGTTTAAGATATCTGTATTTGCAATAGGCAGCAAAAAAGAAATGGCCTGGCCCTGGTGGGCGTGGCTTATTTGGTGGAGTCCTGCAAAAGGAAGGGTTGCAGGCTTGATCCCATGCCAGGGCACATGCCTGGGCAGTGGGCAGTCCCCAGTTGGGACGTATGCAAGACGCAGCCAGTGACTGTTTCTCTTGCACATCAATACTTCTCTCCTCCTCTTTCTCCCTCTCTTCCCTTCTCTGTGGTGGACTCTGATCAGCGGAGTCCACCTGCTGTGGCTGGAGATGAGACCAAATGCACAGGCGACAGCAATCTGTGGGGAAAAGGGGACAGGCACGGCTACGCTCTCAAGGGGAGAGCACCTATGAGTGCCTAGGCCACTCTCTCAAGAGGAGAGCGCCCTGACCCTTGCCTAGACAGGCTTTTATTGTTTCTCTTGCGTCTTACATCAGCAAAGGACTTATTATCTATTACATAGAATATTATTGTCTACATTTTAGGTACAATCAAGGAAATGAAAATAACATGCAAAGGGCAATGGCAGCGAGTCGATTAGCTCTGTCCTTGGGAAGATTCACACAGGCTTTGGAAATTACCTTGAAGACAGACAATACACATTTGTTGTTTTAGACCAGGGTGATAGAGTTTTAGCAAGAGCAGCCATAACAATCTGTATGCATTTTCTAGGCCTGATTCCCACGGGAAAACCCGGTTTGAGGGTCTGGCTCCTGCCCACCACCTCACTTCCGTAGGTTTTCCATACAGAGTTGAGTCACATTTGCCAGACTAAAACGAACCAGTCTCCTACACCTCTCTCTAAAAATAAATAAAAATCTTTTTTAAAATATAAAAAAATGACCTTAATCATCTTAAAATATATGAATCTAGCTCCACTTATTTATGACTTTGCTTTTTAAGAATGCGGATTTTGTTGGAGGGTTTTATAATTATGGTAACTCTAGTTTCGTAGGTTGACTCAGGTGTCAGGGTCACATTTTCTGAAAATAAGCAAGGCAGATGACAAGCCCATCCCCTACCCTCCACCACAACACTATCCCTCACCCCCCTGCCCAGCCCCACCTTCGTCTGCACCAAGGAAAACAAAGGAGGTGCCACTTTGCTGGGTCACCGGAAATAAAGCCATGGAAGGAGAATAGCAGCCAATCCAAGAGCATGTGAGAAGACATCGTAGATAATATTAATTTCCAACCCTCTCTTAGCTCTCTAATGGAAAAGTTAATACATATCCAGAGGAGGGAGGGCGCAGTCCAAAGTGACCCACTACAGGCACAGAATTTCCCTAAGACATTGTTATCTTCAGAATCCATGCAAACACATGTGTGCTGCTCCATAACTTATCACTGCTTGTTTTCGTATACCAATAAAATTTTCACCAAACCAAAAATTACCTGTTTCTAGGAAGTTCCCCAAAACTTTCTAGATATGAGTAATGTTCACCTGTTAGCCCTTCGTGTCGTTCCCCCAAGCAGACATGATGCGGTAAACACGGAGATGTGTGTTTCAAATGTAAACACACACCACGTGACCAGTAATTCCACTTTTGGGTGGATACTCTTGAAAATTGTCACACAGTAATCTGGTGAAATTGGAATTGTTTTGACTGTGGAAGCAGAGGCAGGTCGGGCACACATGTTTATACAAAAGGAGTAACATGGAAATTGTACTTTATTCTGCCATGTTTAATCTTTTTCTCCACTAAGGGAGTCCTTCTTCAGTTAATAGAGACTGGTCACCTCGAAGGGATCATGACAATATTAACAGTCACTATTTAACACTATAAATCACTTTTCCCAGAAGAGGTGACTGTGAGAACCCAAGAATTCTGGCAGGCTAGAAATGGCCCCAACTGTCAACATATCTCAAAGTCACACCCACACATTTCAGGAAATAGAGGGGGAGCATTAAAATAGGTTAATACTTTCCTTCTTAAAGAGAAAGAGAAATAACATTTAAGAACCTACCGTGCAGAAAGCACCTGCGCTTGGAACTCTACTCAATACCTCCTTTATTCTGTTAGATCTGTGTGTCTGTGTCAACACATCTTCTAGGTAAAGAAACTGAACCTGGGGTGAAAGTCGACGCAGCAATTTAGTAGGGAGGCAAGGTTTGAACACCCTGTTCTCTCTTACAGCAGAACTTATGTATCTATTATACCATGCTTTCTCCCCGATTCTTCCTCAAGATCACATTTGCCATCACTGGGCAGGTGAAATAATAAACTTTTGTCTTTGCCTTCCGAACTAGCTTCAAAATTGAGAGATCATTTTAAAGCTGCTGATGATGATTGTCTTCCTCACATTCTTGAAAGAATTCAGCTTGGCATTAGCTAAAGATACACATACCACATGACCAGTAATTCCACTTTGGGGTATGTACTGTAGAAAAATGCACACGAGTGTTCACCGAAATTCCTGTTTAACTACGTTGGTAACACCACTGTTTGTCATAGCCCCAAACTGGAGACAACTCAGTGACAGATACATAAATCACAGCAATTCCTACAACTCCATTCACACAATGGCGTGTATGCATAAACAAAAATAAATTGATTAGACACACAAGATTAATTCATCTTTCGAATAGTCTTGAGCCAAGGAAGCGAGACACAAAAGAATTCTTCCAGTTCTATTTACATTATATAAAGCTCAAAAACATGCAAAACTAAACTATATTATCAGAAATGCTTGCATAAATGGTAAAACAATTTCTAAGACACAAGGAATTAATTACCATAAAATTAATTATAGGAAATACTCTAAAGGGAGAGAATTAAGTCTGACGGAGGAGCACCTCTGAGGGTTGCAAACAGCGTGTTCCTTGACTGGCATTGTAATTTCAAAGTATTCTCTCTGTAATTATTATGCACTTTGCCATGTAAGTGTTTAATTTTAAAATTGTAAAATTTTACAATGGAAGTGTTTTTACAATGGAAGTTAAATGGAAGTATTTACAAAATTAAACACTAAAAAATTAAAACTCTTGGGAGATCATTTCACTCCACTTAATTGTCAGGTGCTGAGAGGGCAGAAGTTGCAGATGAGAATAAGGGGCAAAAATGGGAACAGTCAAGTAAAGCAGTTCCTAAAATTGTCCAAGTGAGAAAACAAATATAAAAGTAAGAATACGTAAGAATTTATGGTTATTGAGTGCCAGCTATGTGATACGACCCAAGTGCACACACACAGAGTTAGGATCAATACAAGGAACAACATATCAACCTTCTTTACCCAAAGTCATTGCCAAGGTGATTGTACGTTATGGATGTTTACACACAAAGCCTGGTCAGAGGTTAAGTTTTCATGTGTGTTTTGAAGAAGGTGAGGAACATGGCTTGATCATGACTATGGGGAGATGTGTGCCACATAAGTAGCAGGAGTTAGCAAGCATTAGCCAAAGAAGACTGGGTATGAAAGACCGACTTGGCTGGAGTAGAGTAACTATAGTACAAAAAAATCAAGTGGTATTTGCAATATGCATGTATGTAACAGAATGCATAAGGAAGTCTTGAAAAATCAATAAGGAAAAATAGACATTCCCTATTTAAAAATGCACAAAAGATTGGTATAGGTATTTCATTTTGTAAAAAAGGATATCAAATAGCCAATAACATGGAAAAGTGCTCACCTTAACTAATTAGCAAAAAAAAAAAAAAATGGAAAATGAAACCAAAATATACTACACGCCCACTGAGGCTAAAATGGAAAAAAAAAAAGTCAACTATTCCAAATACTGGCAAGGATATGGAACAATGGTAGGCATGTAAATTGGAATAACCTTGGAAAATGTTTAGTAATATCTACCAAGCTAAACATATGACATACATACAGACACACATATCTATCCTACGATCCTGCAACCCTGCTCCTGGAGAGCTCCTCCACAGAGGTGAGTGCTGTGTTCATCAAAGGCTGGTTAGTGCAAGACTGCTGATAGTACTTTTAATCATAATAGCCAAAAACTGGAAATGACCCAGATGTCCACATGCAGTACAATGAATAAATAAACACGAAATGGTCATATAATAAAATACTAAATAACAATAGAAAACAAGCTACTGATATACAGAACCATGTAGATGGGTCTCACAGATAAAATGTTAAATGGAAGCCAGACACTAGAGATGACCTGTTTTAGGATTCCATTTATTTGATGTTTAAACATAGGCAAAAAAAATTGTGTATGATGACAGAAGTCAGAATTATGGTCAGCCTTGATGGAAGGAATACCACTAGGGGTGTCTGAGGGCTTGGTGGCAAGGTGGGGTGGATCCTTCTGGGACCCTGAACATGTTCCAAGCCTTGATCTAGGTAAAAGTTACATGTGTTTGTACATATTATAGAGACCAAAATCAAAAGTATCAAGCATAGTAATTAAAGAAGTGTATGTCAGACAAAGAGTAAATTATTGTTGGGAATGATTCAGTCTGGTTTCAGGTGTTGTAACCCCACCCCATGCCCAGGCTGCATAAGAGTCCAAGGGACCTGCTTCATCTGGGTCTGTTCTGTCAAGAGGACCTGAGCCACTAAGGAGTCAAAGCTTATCTCCCTGGCAGGAGTGCCGCTTCTGCTTCATCCATCTCTGGCCCCAGTGCTTGGTCAGTTAGTCAATGATGGGTAAGATTCCTAGAGGGAGGGGCACAAGCCAGACACAAGCCCTTGGAAGGCCCTCATGGAAGGACTCGGGGGAGTGCAGCAAAGAGGGGTGATGGACCCTTGCCCCCGGCTATTCTGACATAGCCCAAGTCCCCATTTCCATCTGGGAGATATCTTACTTATCTCTTGCTTCCTGGGTCTAATCGGCTTAAGCCTGAAACTATGACAGCAGGCGGTGCAGCCCTGTGCCGGCCAGAGCAGTTCCCAGGGTAATCGGGCATAAGAAAGAATTTGTAAAGTCCTGTGAAACCTGCTTTGCTAAGAGTGCTCTCATTTAAATGATAAGGGTCCAAGGAGGAAATGAGCATGTCTCCTAAATTTTTTGCAACCCCCTTTCCTGACAGACACACTCAGATTAAGCCCTCAGATTTCTTTGAAATGTTATCCATTGTTTGATCCTTGCTGCCTGACATACCTGTATTCCTGTGTATTTGAACCCAATAAAAGCCCAGTGAGGAAGGGGCTCTGGGTCCTTCTCCTTTGAGAGAGCGACCACCTCTCCACCCCAAGCAGATCATGTCTTGGTAGTTTTATTTTCATCCGTGGCAGACGGGGGGCTCTGCACACAAAGCTCCCCCACAAATTATTTCCTTTCCCATGAAGAAGAAATGTCCCTAACCCAAAAGTTTTATATTGATCATAAGATTATTAAAATGTTACAAATAGAGTTTTTTAAGTCATATACATTTTCACGTAAAACATAAGCTGTTTCATTTATTCATATTCCCTTGTACACACACTGTTATGTAAGGTATCATTTTGGACAGAAATCCTATGTAGAAAGCAGTCAGGAATTGGAATGAGAGAAAATTATTTGAAAGGCTAATGGGCGTGCATTATCTAATCTCTCTAAATCTTCCTTTGCTCACTTATAAAAGGGAAGGAAAATATTATCTAACCTCACAGAGTTGTTATAAGAATTAAAGTAGATGAAGCATTTTTATAAGCATTGATGAAAGCCTTCGTAATTTACATTAACATAGCTGATCACAGTGTGGATACAATTCTTCCCTCTGCTATTCTTATTTTCTCCATAATTAGCATTTCCACAGTGACATGCAATTTTCATAGTGACCTACCTACTTTCCATTCCCACTTTTGTTTCACCAACAGAAACTCAATTTTATTTGAAGTTGGCAAATATGCCCCAGCCCAGTGATAAATTATGATTGACCTGAACCCATCATAACAAACCTGTTCCCTTCTTTCCCAGCCTTCCTTGCAGCGGGAGGTAAGGCCACGCGTGACTCAGTTCTGACAATGAAACCTAAGGGAAAATTCATTGGTGGAAGAAGGGGTGTCTCTGGAAGGCATTCATTTTCCTGACAAAAAGCAATGGACTCTGCAGGCCTTCCCCTTGTCCCCTTTCTTCCTGCCTCAAACCCAGATGTACTACTTAGGGCTTTGGAAGCCATCATGTGCGTGTGAGAGGCAGGCCTGAGAACTTCAGAGACATCAGTCATGAGATCACCAAGTCCCGGCCACAACTCCAGCCATCACTGACCTCTGGACCTCTGGTGGTAAGAGCATAAAAAACCCAAGTTTCTAGAAGCCATCGTCAGAATTTCTGTTTTTGCAGTTGAAAATGTTCCAAGCTAATATAATATTTTTCATACCTTTGAAAACAATTTATTGATTTGATATAATTAAATCAGTCATTTACCTTTTGCCGGAAATTTAGATTATCTAGTTCAACAAATATTCACAGATGGTATCCTGTGTTCTGTTATTAAATAAAGAAGATACATTCCTCCCCATTAAAGGAATTGACAGTTTGCAATTTTGCACTATTAAAAAATCCAAGCTTGACTGAAAGAGACTCGACTCAGGGTAGTGAACACAAAATACAATATACAGACAATGCATTGTAGAATTGTACACCTGAAACCTATATAGTTTTATTAACCAATGTCACCCGAATAAATTTAATTTTTTTAAAATTTTAAAAATTAAATAGAAAAATCCAAGCTGAAACCCACCATGCA
Organism: Anoura caudifer; assembly: GCA_004027475.1. NCBI lineage: Eukaryota > Metazoa > Chordata > Mammalia > Chiroptera > Phyllostomidae > Anoura > Anoura caudifer. The sequence goes on along the minus strand of PVKU01005402.1, from coordinate 98,083 downwards.
TATACTTTTTCACTGCAGTTATTTCCGTAAGAAACCATCCCCCCTCTCACCCACTACGCTCCCACTCACTGTTTGGTTCCCGGGATGTACCAAACCCACCCCAACTTAATAAACTGTTGCTAGAACTCCTTTTTTCCTGGAATGTTCTTCCCTGAGATCAGTGTCTAGCTGGATCTTTCCTGTCATTGAAATCTCAACCGAAATGCCACTTCCTTAGAGCGGCCTTTCTCCCCAGCCACGTAAAAGCAGTCATCCATCGTCGCATCCTATTTTCGTTCTCAGCACAGCACTTATCACAACGTGACATTTTTCTTGCTTGTTGATTTATTTCTTTATTCCCTGTCTGCCCCCCTACCCCTACCTCACTGCCAGAAAGCAGCCCCATATAAGAACCTCTTTTGTTTTGATCACCTCTGTGTCCCCAGTACCTAGAATAACAATTGGCAAACCACTGCCTTCAGCCAAATCCAACAGATGCCTGCTTTATAAATAAAGTTTTATTAGAACGCGGCCACCCACGTTTGTTTACATAATCGTCTATGGCTGCTTTTGTGCTTCAAGGACAGAGTAGTTGAGACAGAGACCAGATGGCCCACAAAGCCCAAAATGTTTGCTGTCTAGGTTTTACAGAAGAAAAAAAAAAAAAAAAGAAAGAAACTTGCTGATCCTCAATATAGAAGAATCTCTAACACAAAATAGGTACTTAATAAATTTCCAAGAAACATTAATATTTTGCCTCAAAGGCTAGAAAAACCTTTTTTGGTTTTCTCATTCTGTAGATACATTTGCTCCTAATGACAAATCTAGTCCCATTTCTGCAAGATGGCTCTTTATTGGAAGTATTTCATAAACCATAATTTCACACCAAACTCCCAGAAGGAACAACGTCTCACCTTAGAACAGAGTATTCAAGTTTAGTCCAATATACTCCTAATTATAGGGGCATCTCACTGGCAGAATCTAATGTCTTTTCTAGGTTAACAGGATAAATCAGATTCCACCTGCATTCCTTCCCTTTAGGTCTGCATGTGCCAACCCCAATTACACTAATGACCAGTGAGCTAAAGTTTCTAGCACAGCCAGTTAAAACTACATTATATATGAAGTCAACATACCTGACTTTCCAAAATGTGGAGTACTTTTTACTTCAAATATTTTTCATACATTTCTTTAGTCACTGAAATAAAACTGCTTGTAGCCTAAGTGAGGGAACCAAGCACCCACGTCCATTAAGCATCATGTTTTTGGTTTTTGGTTCTCAGGAATATAACTTGTAATAAGTTTTGACACTAAATAATAAAAGTTTAATACCCAGAGGATTGATTTGGGGAACCCACTGCCAATGTTTTCCCTGCTACTGAGACCTGAGAACTATCAGATGCACGCAGGGCAGGTGTAGCTGAATTTTACCTTGGGCAGGTCGGAGGGGTGGGCAGGGTTGAGAAGAAGGTGGCATGAGAAGCCATGCTGTGAACCCACTCATTGTTCCCCTTCAACCGCCTCAAGACCTCTGCAAAAATCCCTGGAATTGTATCTCAGGTTTCAGGGCATCTTCCCTTTCAGATCTAACATTTATATCCCAAGCCAAGCCTGCCTGTTCTGCATCTCTTCTTTCAGAATCTGCCTCATTGGCACCAATGCCTGCCTTATGCCTCTACCAGGTTGCCTCAGACTGAAATTAAGCTAGACTCTCCCCATCCCCACATTAAGCCAGGTTCTCAGATTCCCACTTGGTGGCCTTTGGCAAGGGAATTACAATGGGTAAACGTATGTAAGTATGTGGGAAGCTGACCTAGTCTCAGAGAATAGTTTCATTTCCTGCAGAAGCCCAATGCCCCATATGGTAGAAGTAATAAACTCATCCTGCTCTTTGCAAAAGTGTGAAGAAACTCAATGGGGAAAACTAACTGGTGATTCAGCTCAGCCGCTGCTCTTCATGCCCATCTAAGCCAAGCACAACTGCTGGACCCGTGATGACAAGTTCCAGGCACTCCACCTGCATTTCTAACAATCGTTTTTTCTATTTCTGGCTATGTTTCTCCTACGTCCCATTTCTATGCCCAGATTCTGACCCTTACTTTCTCCCGCTTTCAGCTCTACTTCTGCCCTTTGGAACTATGGACTTCCGGGACATCCATAGCCCCACCCTTGGGACTTTTTCCAGAACAATGGTTTTGTTTTGATCCATTTCTCTGGTTCCTGATATTCTGGATCATCTTAAGCAGATCTGTCACAAAAATGTTGGCCTCCAGGATCAGAAACACAGACACTATTTCACCGATACTCTGCATAACATCAACACAGACCCTGTCAAGGCAAAGGTCAGAAGTCAGAGCTGTTACAGGATGTCCACGGAAGAACTTAAGTAGAGGCTTCAGACCTCTGGGGATTCCGGAAGAGGGTTGCCTGCTAGGATCACTGCCAACCTTTACCAAAGGACTTCTAAGCCTCTGCTGATCATCTTAAAATTTTAAAAACTAAGTTATTTAATAAGCTCTAGCTATCCTATTAACATATTCCCTGTATTGAAGCTATTCTCTGGGGATAAAAGTAAAATTTCAGTGATACTGGTGATACTATGCATAAACAGAGATTCTTAAGAAAGGAAAATGATGAAGAAGGAAATGAAAAAGGAGGTTAAAAAAAAGAGCAGTAAGAAAGGAGAAAAAAGTGAGAAAAAGAGAAAGCAGAATCAAGATAAAAGCTCAAATCTTTGTTTAGTTGCCAAGCAGGTATTTTCTAATGAATTCATCTTGCTACTATTTGCTAAACAAGTCCATATAGGTTCATCCGGTGTCCCGGTGAGCAGTCCAAGGTCGAGTATTTGCACACCCATTTACCTGTTCGGTGATAAATGATATCTGTGATTATGACCCTGACACGCAGAAAGAAAGATCTGAAGAGCTAAAGAAACTATCAAAAATAGATTAAATCATGTTGAATGACTTGGGAGTTAAACTGATGTTATTGGAAATGAGTGAACAATCAAAAGGTATTCAGATGATAACAGTTTTTACTTGCAGAATATCTAAATCACCTGAACCAGTATTCACTGAGTTTTATCTGAAAGGACATCAGTTAGACAGCCTTTTTGTAGATGAATCTGTTATAAATACTGCACTCATGAAAACTAAAATGTGAAAAATAAACTAATGAATAAATCGAGACAAGATATTCTTACTATGAAAGGATCCTCTAACTTCATCGAATGCACTTAAAATCGTACTGAATTGCAACACATTTTCAGGAGCATTCTAAATGTATAAAGTCACAGGAAAATCTGTCTCATGTAATATTCAAAAGGACAAATATTGAAACAATGGAATCTCTTAGTGATTCCTTTCAGCCTAGAATGAGCTGTGTTTCAAGAAATGTCATATTAAATTTCAAACCCTCAAAGTATAACTAAATAAATTAGTTGAAAAGATCACTGTCTTAAAAGCACTCAGTTTTTTTAAAATTGATACCGCATAAATGCAGTAAGTTTGAAACTATGATCTTTGATGATAGGTCTTTTCAGCATTTCCATCATTTCTATTTGGTATGTCCACATGTTCGTGTTTTTCCTTTGTATTTTCTGCAGCTATTTCAAATAGATACATATTTCAAATCCCTACACCCAAACATTTGAAAATGACATAACACTTGGTACAACCTTAGGTCATCTGGTTTCCCCATAGTAGATTACTGCATGGCTCACTAACCCTATGAGATGCTTTAAATCTAAGATAGGAATTCTGTTATCAAATATATTTAGGAAAGACCATTGTTGTATCGGTACTTCTAAAGTTCAATAAGTAAAGGCAACTGTTGAATTTGTTTAGCTATTTTCCAAATATATTTTGCCTTGAGTTTTATTTTAACTATTTATTGACATTTTATAGGTCACTTTTGGGACTAATCATCTATTTTAGCTGGGTCAAGTTCAACCATTTCATTATCCAGGTGTGTAAAGTGAATGTGTAAAGCAGTCTGGTATCAGACAAGAGGGAGTAATGTGGGCTGTAGAACTACATTCTTGCTCTCCTAAAGGCATTCAAGTTCAAAGTACTGAAACCAACTGGTAGGCTGAGAGATAGAAGGAGAGAGAAACAGCCAGACAGTTTTGCTGATAGAACCAAGCACCTTTGTGGAGAAGATTCAGCTCTCGGGCCAGCAGTTTTCGATTCCTGATCTCAACCATCCTTTAACGAACAAGTGAGAGCAAGAGTCTCAGAAGACAGAACTTATTCACTCCACCCTAGGACAGTAGCTACTTTTTTAAAACCTGGGGACCATTTGGGGGCTCGTGGCATTGCTGAGTACCTGTTACATAGCCATCTCATTGTGCCCTTTTCATCATCAAAATGATCCCCGTCAGCGCTATCCCCAAAGTGTTACTAACCCCTATTCTAGAGATAAGGAAACTGAGGCTCAGAAGATTATTAGATTTGCCCAAAGTTTAATCTCAGATCTCTCTATCCATAATCCTGCACTCCCCCCCATTTATATATATTATCCTTCTACCCCTGGCAGGAGGACAGAGCCATGGCATTTCATGTGACAAGAGTAACGCACGTGGGCCAGTACCAGAATCTTTCCACTGTTGTGCTGAACCTGACAGAGTTAAGTTACCCTGCATTTTCCAGAAGGAATCAACTCACAGGAACTAAAATCTAAAAGTGCGGTCATACTTGCAATAACGTTGGAACTGCCACTGTCAAACGCTGTGAACTAAGGTCTTTTTATAGCACTCATACGATCTCCTGTCACCACCACAACCCTTCAAAATAGGTATTAAAAATGCATGTTTGGATTAAAAGTACAAGTGAGCCTGAGAAAGGTTAGGTAAACGTTCCAAGTGACCCAGTTTTTGGTAGCTGGGATCTGATTGTGCTCCTCCTCCTGACACCAAGTCGCCTCTCATGTTTCCAACCTGAGGCTTCAGATTAGGAAAGCAAATATTTTATCCCTTCATTAGGACATGCCAACATTAAAAACCATCCTTTTCATTGAAATAATCCCTGCCAGTTCAAATATTGCTTTAAAACATGTAATCTCTTTCAATCCTACTAATGACTATACGTAGAAAAGGCAGATTTCAAATCCCCCACAATACAGGGGAAGAATCTCAGACTCAGTGATGAGACTTGTGTAAGGCAGAGCCAGACACAAACCCAGGCTGTCTGACTTTCATGATTCCAAAAACGCTGCACAGAAGAAAACACAGAGGTATGTGACTTCAGTTCCCATCTTGCATCTGAACAGAAGACCAGGAAAACCATAAATCTCGGGGTGGAGAGGGAACAGTGGCAGATCTACCCATGATTATTATGGCTGAGAAAAAGTCACTCAATCCCCATGGACGTCAGACGTGCCATGTGTAATAATTATCCTTCTGAATGCAAAATTCCTTTACCATTCAGCCACCATTTCACTTTTTTTTTTTTTGGCCTCTATTTCAAGACCTCTGTGTAACTATTTATACTTTGCTACCAACTGAGACATTATAGGACTATAATAAACTTCTATGGACTTCTAAAATCCCCTGATGACTGATACACAAGACAAATTGGATGAATTTCAAGGGCATTATGCTGAGCACAGGGGGTGGGGTGGGGGACCCATTTCAAAAGGTTACATACTATATGATTCTATTTCTATAACACTCTCAAAATGACAAACTTGTAAGAATGGGAAAGAGATTCGAGTCTTCCCAGAGTTAGGAATGGGAGGTGGGGAGCGGGGAGTGGAGGGGAGGCAAGGGAGCAATGGATGTGGTACGCAGGGGTAGCAGGAGGACTTTCGGAGGTGACGGAGCAGTTTTAATCCTTCTTCTTGTAATGGTAACGGAATCCACATACAATTGCACTGAACTACAGGTACACACACAAATGAGTGCATGGGAACGGGTTAACCCTGAATAAGTTCTGTGGACTGCCAATTTTGGGGGGTTGATATTGTACTATACAGTTTGTAAAATGTTCCTATTGAAGAAACTGGATGAAGGTACACGGAACCTCTCTGCATTATTTTTATAATTTCCTGTAAATTTATAATTATTTCAAAATTCAAAAAAAAATTAATTTCCTGATTTTAATGGGGGACTGTGCTGAATCAACAGGGTCTATGAACTCACCAGTCATGCCTTGGGCAAATCTACTCTACCATCCTCAAAAGTCCCCTTCCCTCCTGAAGTGGCAAGTACTCTACGGGCTGCTATCAAATGCATCCCAAATCTAACTTGGTTGCTTCTCTTTTTAAAACACATCCAGAGAATAAAGTTCAAATTCCTCATTTACTATGACAATGCAGGCTCACTGTAATCTGAATCCTGCTTATTTTTCCAACCTCATTATATGCCCTTCCCTCCCTTTCTCTGGAAAAGAAAAAAGCAATGTGTTTTGTTTTTTTTTTTTTTTCATGTTTGTGGTTCTAATTATCCCTTTTCTTCCTTCTACATGGAATGCCTTTCTCCATGGTGTTCAGCCGTCAGCCCTCAGCAGCCCAGCAGTATTGCTGGCAGCTGGGGATAGGAGTATCTCAGGAGATCTCTTGCCTCCCTCTATAGACTCATAGTGTTTTTTGAAACAGCCCAGCTCTGCTCCCAACAGGCCTTGCAGCTAAGGAGCAGCATATGGCAAATCAAAAGCTCAGCTCATCAACAGACCCATTGAAGATGCCTCACAGCCTCTCTTCCCAGCCAGGATTCTTAAGCCTTTGCCAAGTGTTAAATTCACTCACCAATTTTTTTTACAGCTATCCTTCTGTGAGTCCAGAAGCAAAGCCTAACCTGAATTTTCCCCAGAAGGGAAGCATGATGATTTTTCTCTCCCACCAATTCAGGTGTTTACTACCCACCAAGGTTTCACAATAGACATTAGATCATGGCAATGACAAAAGGTAGCTCTAAGACTGGGATATTGAAATAATAAATCAGCTAGACTTTGCCTATATGGGTAACCTCTAAGAGGCTGAGAACAAACAGCTTAATTTGCATCACACAACTCCAGGGGTTCATGAGCATCCATTTCAGAGAAACGAATACAATACAGCTTCAGCTTAACCCAACATGTAAGCAAGTAGGGAGACGACCAGCAGGGAAAGCCCGGTGGCATTCCAGAACTCGGGACCGCAGAGCCAATCCAGTCGCGTTGGTGTGCTCATCCTGAGGATTTCCCTCCGTGTTTGATTCCTTCGGCCCCTGGTGACTAATGCCATTGAGCAGTGGTAGCCCTCCTGAAGGAGGTGCAGTTCAAACAAAATTATTCTGAACGATTAACAGAGTGAAAGTATAATATTTCTGAGGTCAATCTTGTCCCACAGCGAACACATTTTTATCTAACCCTGATGCGATTTTAAACTCAGAGGAGCATTCTGATTAACCTTATCTCTAAAATCTCACTGTAAAGGCATCAAAGCAATGCGTATGGATAAGATCAAGAATTGTCAATCCTTTTAAATAATTCAGCAGCATATTAATCTTCGTGAGCTTTGAGGGACTCAGTTAATGTCAGCTTTGCATTGTTTTTCTAGGACCACAGTATTCAGGACACGTTTCTCACCTCAGGCAAAGAACCACAGAGGTTTGGGTTAAGTTGGCAACATGAACTTGAACTCACCTTTCCCCAAGGACACACTGAATCTAAAGCTACATGTGGAATAATTTCCTCTTAAATTAAAATAAAATAAAAACTAGCTGAGCAGCAACTACATATTGGGCAAAAGGGGGGAAAATCACATCCAAGGGGTTAAGAGGGGCTGAGAAACAAAACTCCCCATAAACCTCACCTGCAACAAAACGAGGTCACTCATGATTCAAGAGAACTCAAAACCCAAAACTTCTCCCAGGGGAGCAATGGGTTTGAACCCCCCATCAGGAAGCCCAGCTTCTAAGATCTGTACCTGAGAGACTAGCCCCCAAAACATCTAGCTTTGAAAGCCAAAGCTGCTTGCTTCCATGAGGCCCTCGCAGAGTAAGCGACCTGAGAAAAAGCACTTGGACTCACCGCAGAGTCCGCGGTGCAAAAGCCCCCAGACTTCCTGTGAAAGAAGGCTGATGCCCTTATCTGGGAGTGTCATGAGGGCCAGGCATCTGATGTCACTCACACCTGGGGTCCTGTTGATAGACCCTTGGTGGCACTGGCTGGCAGGCACCAACTCCCAGCTCTCCCTCGGCCGCGCTCCAGCTGCAGCTTACACCGGCCTCCGGAGCCCTGCTTTTGTCTGCAGCCAGGGGAGCATTTCTAAATCCCCCCACTCTGGTGGCCAGTGTGGTTTACGCTGTGGGTCCCACAGGACTGCACCCAACGGAGGACAAGTTCTTAGCCAGCTCCACGTCCAGGGCACGACAAGAGGCAGCAGGCCAAGGAGCCCAGTCTTTCTGGGAAAGAGCTACAGGAACGCAAGCTCCGAAAACTTCAGGTGTGGAAGTTAGGCGGGGACGCAAATACTCCAACGCCTTTGGAGCTGACCACACGTTAACGTTCTGTGGGAACAGGGCCTTGTTCTGATGCTTCGCTTCTTCTCAACCTGTTTTCCCACAAGGTAAGTAATAACTCCAGAGCCTTGCCCCTGCCACCCAAAAGAACAGAGTAAGATACAGTTATTGCAACAGAACATTGAACCCAGTGGATAGAATGATTCCTTCCCTCCAGCCCGCCCAGAACTATTTCAGCCAGTCCCAGACAGTGAAAGCTATTCAAAGAAACTTCAAAGCAGGGTAGATGCCTAGAGGTTCTTTGGCCAATTTGATGATCCAAGTTAAGGTATGCGTTAATACAGTCTGTCTACCCAGATCATAATACCAGATATTGTAGAACCTGCTTAGAAATATAGGACCATAGAGCTCTTAGTGATTTTCTAGTCCAATAACACTCACAAATATTTTAAACTCTAAATGCCCTAACTCTATAATCCATGGACCTCTGCCACATGTATGTAGAATTCAACCTCTACCTACTTAAGAAACATTACAGCCACCTGTTGCTGAGGACCGGCATACCTTGTTTTCATTACGCTTCCTTTACTATGCTTCGCAGGTGTTGCATTTCTTTTAAAAATTGAAGGCAAGACTCTTGGTCAGCAAAAAAATGCCAACTTGCTTTATTGTGATACTCACTTTATTACAGTGGTGTGGAACTAAAGCGATGATATCTCCCAGGTATGCCCGTGTCTGATGAACCACTCGAAATTGAAGAGGATTTCCAAAGAAGGCATTCTCAAATCCTTGCAAAACAGTTTCATCCAATTAATGGCTCAGGTATATATCCCTTGGAAATGGGTACAAAGTACAATAAATCACGGTTTTTGTAAGAGCAGCCCCCTGCTCATTTTCTTCCCGCAGAATTGGCAGGTTGTAGGTACCCCACTGAGTGTTTCTCTACCCTCATATTTTCCCAATGGAGAATATCAATAAGAATTAATGGCTTTTTGGAAGTAAGAGCTGAGCTATCTTTAACTTTGTTCAAACACCCTCCTTAGAGGTAGAGCTGGTCCACCTAAGGAGCAAAGACTCAGTGCTGGGCGTGCTCCAAAAACCTGAAACTAGAGGGTGGCGACCTATCGAAGGCAACATGAAAAGGAGCAGAAACATGCCCACCAAAATCTGTTGGAAATAGCTAAAAGTAAGACGCAGGGGGGAAAAAAAGAGATTTTATAAAAAGGAAAATCCCCTGAGATTTGAGGGAAGGAATAAAAACGTTGAGGTCAGAAAGGGGTTAGATCAGACAAAGATTACACCAGGAACAAGCAAGGAAGATCCAAAGTGCTAACTGAACCGGCCATTCGGGTGTGTGGCTGCTTTTACAGCCACACAGGCGGGAAGGATGTAACCAGCTGGTTTACCAAATCAGAAGTTTGCTGCGGGAGCTTTTAATTACACAGATGGAAACAGTGTGCGGGTCAGTTGCCTCAAAATAGGTCATGGACTCTGAATGATTCTTCGAAGCCTTTGTCAAAATCACCTCCGTGAAAAATAGATCACACAGAAATGGGCCCTTGGTGCTGTCAATTCGGAACCCGAACGATGATTTAACATTTTAAAAGGGCTGTGTTCTAAACCCTCTACTTTAAAATTTACACTTAGGGTAAAATGCAAGTCTGGTTCCTTAATTTTCCTCTCAGAAAGTTAACTCTCCCACCTGTGCATCTTCCTCTGCAGAATGTGGATCTCCTCCCAGCCATAGATCAAAATGTTTGCACTATGGAAGGAGGCACTGGTCTCCCTAGTGTGTTATCTTCTACCCAGCTGATCTCCAAACGCTCCCTGAAACAACTGATATTTTAGAAGAGGTTGCTAAATATGCATTTCCCATAATCCTCCAAGCTTTATCTCTGAATCAAGCCAAATAGCCAGAAAAGCTATGTGCAAGAATTATTATGTTAGTTCCCTAAAGAAATGCCTTTATAGACAGTTTATTGACATTATGTCTTCTTATTGAGAGGGTCAAAAATTTGTCATCTCTTGCAAAATTGCTATTGAAAAAACTATCTAGTATATTGTATAATGCCCACTAAATGAAACATATCAAAGTTAAATCCAGTGCAAGAAAAGGATTCTATCCCCTGGTAAACAAACGTTATTAGAAAATGGTGGCATTGACGTTTTTCACCAAGACATCCAGGAAACCCAAAACTAACATTTTTGTACCTTCTCCACTGTTAATTTTGTATTCTTCTACTCTATTTTTATTGCAGGCCCTTTCAAGTCATTTTTGTAAAGAGGAAATATATAGATTAAAAGGTATAAGAAGTAAATGTCACAATGTTAAAAGTGGAGCAATAATTATAGTTTCACCATCGGTTTAATGTTTTACACAGGTACAATTTGTATTTCACCTCACCTATTAATTTCTATGTTTAGGGACATTCCCTATGGCAGAAACAACGCTATGCGTTTACCTGGTTCCATTTCCTTTTCCTTTTCCTGGACATCCAGGAAGAATACATTTTTTGCCTCACTTGCAGTTCAGTTAGCACTGTCTGTGGGGCCTGGCCACCGAAATTTCGGTGGGACAAATGTCGTTGCTCTGAGCATGGCCCTTAAAAACATTCCATGTTATCTTCTTGCACTCTCTTCCCTTGCTTTATCAGACCTAGAAGCCATAATAAGAAAGCAACATCATCAAGAGGCTACAGCCTTCATCAGCCTGGGTCCCTGACTGACAATGGAAGGAGGGACCCACTACACTTCTATGGGAACACCTAGTAGAACTGTTACATTTTGTAATCGGTCATTTTTGTAATTAACTTTAAAATTAATTGGTACCAATTGGTAAATTCCTGGTATCAATGAGTAATTGGTAATTAATGGATAAACAAGTTAATTGATAAATAAGCAACCGAGATTTCAGAGTTAATTTTTTTTTAACCACACAGCAGCCTCTTCTCTCTAAGGACCCATCAGCCCAAGTTCACTGTCATTTCCTCTCTGGGGTCTTACCAACTCTCTTGAGATTCTCTTCTAGGAAGCAGCACACAGAGTCTTCAGCTATACTTGTCCATGTTTTATTGCACTCTCCCACACAATCAGCCCAAGGGGGCAGGTCCAGGTGCCAATAGCCCCAAACCCTGCCTTTCCAGGGATTTAGAATATCTAAGCCCATGCTGCATTGCTTCTCCGCAACCTGCTGTAACCTATGGAATTCCTGTGCGGTCTCCTGGCCTGATTCTTTCTATTCTCCTAACTCTATTGCTCATCCTTGGAGTACTCTCGAAGATAAAACTGTCCTTCTGAAAAACTTCAGAAGTTTTCTTAGCTTTCTTTTGCATTCCCCGTAACTGGAGGCAATGAATGCCATCATCATAGCCATCCAAATAGGAACAGAAAATACTCTTTGAAAAACCCTTTTAGTGACTATCCCCAAAACATCACAAAACCCTGACTGTCGACCCATGACGGTCAACTGTGCTGATTCTCGTCGGTGATGAGAATGTCATTCATTTTCTAAGGGGCAGGAAGTCTTCTGCAAGCACCCTCAATTTTGGGAAGTAAATTCTTTCTCTGTTTTATTTCAGGGACTCGATCAGTATGTACTTAAGTAGATATCCCCAAAATTTCACAGGTCCTTCTTTTTCAGATGATGACCGGTATATCATTTTTGTCTCTAAGTAGGAAGAGTTAACCTTGCTACACTTTCTGGATTTACTGTCGGAGGTCTCAGTGTTTGTCCCTTTTGGTTCCAGATTTGCAAATGAGACAGAGCTGAGTGTTATCTCACAATTCATGCAAATTAGATGCCAGGAAGGCTATTGAAAAGAGAAGATAGTATCATTTGTCTTGCAAGGGCATTGTTCAGATTGACAGCCCCACATTTAACCTCCTCTTTTCCTTCCCATGAATTAATAGCTCAGCTCACCCTCCATAAGAAGTCATCTGCTTTATTGAAATTAAAATTCCAGATACACGGGGAAGAGCCACTAGACAGAATCTGTCACTTGCTGCCTTTGTTCTCCTGGGCTGGAAAGGTCTAACCACGAGTGGATTATGCTGAAGAATATTTAAGGAAGACTTTGGATTTGGACTTGATTTTCAGGTGCTTACACATTTATGGGCTTCAGTCAATGGCCTCCCGATGGGCCCTGCCATCATTCCTGCCTTTTCCATAGTGCCCAAGAAATGAAGCTGCCAGACTTAGGCACCTATATCCAACCTTATACATTGTGACAGCCCAGGCTTAAGATTAATTGAACCCACTCCATGAAAGTATAAGCACCTGAGCATTATTTGTTTTGCTATTTCAGATGAAATCTATAATAATTAGGGTCAAACTCCCCAATCAAGAGGCACGTATATGTTTATGACAGGAATATAATTACAAAATATGCCTAGGTAACTAATTATTCACTCAACAAATATCTGTTGAACAACTGCTGTGTTTTAAGGACTATTTCAGCTGCTCAGCATATAGGGGTAAACCAGACAAACAGGGTCACAATCTTACCAGAGAGCCAGAAAGAATATACCGTAAAATCAAATAAACAAAACTCACTGATTTTAGATTGAGGTAAATGTCAGGATAGCATCAAAACAGAGTGATGTAGTAGCAGCAAGCACTGGGGTGGACACACTTTAGGGAAGTGGTCAGGGAAGACCTCCTGGAAGAGGTGACAAGTGAGATGAGACAGAAATGATGAGAAGGAGGCAAATATAAAACAAACTAGGGTTCAAAACCCTGAGGGACAAAGGGGCTTGGGGTAGTCTAAGAACTGAGAGGCTAATGTGATTAGAGTCTAGTGAGGGTTGGAAACAGCTTCACCAAGAAGGTGACCATCGAACTGAAGCTTGAGCATTGAGAAGGAATTCTCCAAGCAGGGCAGGGGTTAAAGTCATTCCAGGAAAAAGCAGGAGCTATGTCCAAAACTATAGACATAAAAACAGCACTACTCATTTACTGAATCATGTGAACTCCATATGGCTGTGCATAAAATGCATGCGAGGATGCAGGGGAAGATGGAGAAGGGGAGGTGGGGAAGGCAGATCATGGAACTCCATATGGCTGTGCATAAAATGCACATGAGGATGCAGGGGAAGATGGAGAAGGGGAGGTGGGGGAGGCAGAGCATGGAATGCCCAGTATCTATGAGAAAGTTTGAACTGTTCTTAGGGTAGTAGGGAGGCAATAACAGATTTTGAGGATCTTCAAAAGTGTCAAGGAAATTATTCGGAGGAAGAGGAAGATAGAACCGAGGGACCACATACTCAGTACAGTATTTCCAACTAAAGAACACTGCTGATAATAATAGGGCATGATGACATCTGTATTCCTTCCTAATTGAGACAAATCCCTAACATCTTAGTTTGATGATACCGTAACATCAGTGTGATTAGCAGTTCCCATTTCACGCCGCCCCTTTTGGAATAATCCTGTCCCTCCAGGACAAGAAATTACTAATAAATATTTGACTATTGAAAAGAAGATTAAGTGAAAGCTTTGGGAAACTATGAATCATAATATTATTATAAACAGATCTCATTTGGGAAACCCCATGAGATCTGAAGAAGAGAATTGTATCAACAGCATCTTTGGAGATATTTCAGGTTTATTTTTTTTAATTACTTAATATGAAGATCTATAAGGAAGACATTTTGGCTGGAGCGTGCTCTGTAATATAAGAAAAGGATTATGATTCTGGCATGTAATAACACCAGCAATTAATGAATTGCTGTTTGTGGAGAACTCAGCACACACTTTTAAACATGTTCAAATTTTCACACGATCCCTTAAGGCTTCTCCTAGCATAAACGTCTCAGTTGAGCTGCTCACTTGATATTGTCACTTGAACTAGGTTTCTGGCCTTTGAGGTGATGGCGACTGTCTTCTTCCCTCTCTCCGTCAAGTCCCACTGATTATTAATCTTCTGGCTTTGCACCACTTCATTACCACATGTGCTGTGAGTGACCAAAATTCACAGGTTGTTTTCAGAGTAACGTGATTTCACGGAGAACCTTCAGTTCCCTGAGTGGTGGCATGAGAGGTAAAGAAAGTGTACCAGAGTCAAAGAGGCTGTCACCCATTTGCTGTATGTGGTCACCCTGCGACAGCAGCGGTGTTCCCAGGGTGCTGGGCAGGGAGAAGGGAGACCCACTCCAGGTTGACAGCAGGATATGAGAGCGGTATTAACTCCAGGAAATCCTCTTAAATAAAATGCCCAAGCAAAACAGGAAAATAATAAAGCTCAGAATGACCTGGTTGTTCCCAGAAAAGGCAACGAATAAGGGACTAAGCTGCCAGCTGATCCCGAGGGCTCTGCTGGGAAACATAATCAGGGACGGTCCTGCAGGCACGTAGCGAGGCTGCTGCTCATCGCAAGAACCCAAGGGGGCCAGGTGCTGGAAGTCAGCTCTTCGCCCTGCACCGCAAAGGGCTGTGGTGGGCCTTGGGGGCCTAGGGTCTCCTCCACTCTGCCGGTAAAAGCATTCATACTTATCAACCCAAGGCACAGCAGCCCCCCACCTTATCCATAGGGATACACTTCAAGCCCCCCCAGTGGGTGCCTGAAACCACAGAGAGTACCAAACTCTGTGTTACTATGTTTTCTCCTAGATGTACATAACTTTGATAAGGTTTCATTTATAAATTGGGCACAATAAGAGATTAACAACAATAATAGATAGAACAATTATAACAATATACTGCAATAAAAGTTACATGAAGATGGTGTCTCTCTCTCTCTCTCTGAAAATGGTCTGATGACTAAGGTAGCTACTAAGTGACTAATGGCTGAGTACAGTCTACAGTATGGACATGCTGGACAAAGGGGTGATTCACGTCCTGCGCGTGGCATTCATCACACTATTCAGAATGGCACATAATTTAAAACTCATGAACTGTTTATTCATGGGATTTTCCATTTAATATTTCTCAGCCCATGGTCAACTACAAGTCATTGAAACCACAGAGAGAGAGAACTATAGACAAGGGGGAGACCACTGTAATCGGGTTCAGAGGGTGGAGAACTCCCTGATCATTTTGAGGTAGATTAGTAAATCAATGACTTACGGGACTGACACACCAGCTTGTGTGAGGAGTCTCACGGGGTGGCTAAACAGCTTCATTCCGACCCCGAGGTCTAAAACTAGTTTTACACCATCAGTAGAACCTGCCAGTACAGGTACTGCTGCGATGTAACATGACATATGCATCCTGAGCAGACTCAAACTTTACACAATTAAACTTCAAAAATAGCAGGTTTCATGCAAAATGCGGGATTAGAACAAACCTCTCAAGACCTATTTGACTTTGTAACCCGAGCCCCGTGGATAATAGTACTTATCCACATAACTAGGAACCTTGGGGCAGAACTTGGAGAACCCAAGCGAACAGCTCGGGAGGGTGAGAGAATGCCCCATCGGGTACCGAAATGCACCACAACCTCCCTGACAGCCAGGGGATGTCAGGTTTGTGGGGAAGCCGCTTGAAGGTGGACGTGGGCAGACGTACACGTAGCTCCATGAGAGGGTTACAACGTTAGGGTGGCTCACGTGAGGCAGGTCCAGGCTGTGTAAGTACAATGCGCCTTTCTAAACTTCAGCTTTACTGAGAACAGGGTTGGGAGTGGCGCAGTGGGCAGTGAGAAGGGATGAGAATGTAGGGTTATGGAAGCCCGGAGGAAAGTGTGTTATAAGAACAGAGACATCCACTATGTGCAATGCTGTTGAAAGGTCAAGTAACAAGAAACCTCTGGATCTGGTATCATGGGAAATAGTATTTTCCGTGACCAACACTGGAAAGATGGGGACGGAAGCCTGATTGGAATGAACTGAGAGGAGAACATGTTACAAGAAGTGAAGAGACTCTAGACAAGGGGTAAAAGGGCCAGACAGTAAATATTTTAGATGCTGTGAACCTTACAGTCTCTGAAACAACGGCTCACCTCTGCCACTGTCAGGTGAAAGCAGCCACAGATACTATATAAGCAAACGGGCCTTGCTGTGTTCCAATAAAATGTCATTTACGAACACTGAAATTTGAATTTTATATAATTTTCATGTGTTCCAAAATATTTGTCTTCTTTTGATTTTCCCGCCAAAGATTTACAAATATAAAACCCATTCTTAGTTCTAAAGCCACACAAAAATGGTTGTCAGGGTGGATTTGAACTGTAAGCTATGGGATTGCAACTCCTACAACAAACCACTCTTGGGAGAAAGCTTTCTGTGAATGGTGTTGAGTAGCTGACATGGACTCTCCAGATGAAAAGGGAACGCAAGCTCCACGCAGGAGAGACATTTTATCTCTTGTTTTCTATCTTTAGCTTCTAACACGTGGCTTAGCATGTAAGTGCTTATGAAATGCGCACTAAATAAATGAATTAATTTAACCTAGATCTATCTGCTTTCTGCTGGAGCGCAGGCACACAGAAAATTAGAGCCTACAGAAGCTCTCACCAGCTCATGTAAGAATAACCTGTCTGTGTGCTGTGTGCTCTTTCTGGAACAGGCGTCGGGCACATGTCTGCCAAACTAGCTGCCTGCTTACTTGAAACCCCACTGATACAGGCATCTGCCTGTGTGCTCAGCCTTCAACCCTGCAGGCTCACTTGGGACTGTATATCCTGTTCTTTGAAAATGGCTGGGTGAGGGAGGAAATTGCCCACCTGAATCTTCATGTTAATTTTCTTTGAGTGAAGAATCTTTTAATAGCAAAACCTAGCTAAATGAAAAGATCCAGCCAAGAAGATGTAGATAGATAGATAGAAGCTAGGTATGATAGATGTCGATAACATATGCATATATATGTATACACACATATCTACATGTGCACAAATATATACACATCCATATTGTTTTGCTTTGCTCTGCTATTTTCCTCTTTGTCTTTAGAGTCCTGCTATCTTGTCTCTCTCACAAACAGCCTCTGAGCTGCTTAGCCTGATAAACCCATGAATGGGTAAGCCCTTTCAGACTCCTCCAGGGTCTCTGGCAGCTAGGGTGGCTGGGGGAGCAGGTAACTCTGGGTTTGGGGAATAACAGAATTTTCCTTAATCCACTCCCCGACTTGCTGAGCTCCCTGCTACACACAGGTCCAGGGTCTGTATTTCCAAAGATCACTCAGGGAGACAGAACTAGGGAAAGGCACCGCCAGCGTAGAATCTCCACTACAAAAATGACTCAAGGATCAAATGCCCGCATTAGCTTTCCCCGCCTCTGAACTCACATCGCTTACAGCGTCAGCCACTTGGAACTGAATCACACACTGCGCTGGGGTACTAGAGCCCTCCGCCCACCCTCTCAGTCTTATCATGCATTGCACACTCTTTTTGATCCACAGCCTATCTTCCAGTCACACTACATTCTCTGCCATATTTGGACAGGCTATTTTCCTCTCCTCACTCATTTCACAACCTACAACCCACCACTCTCCTACTTCTCCCCAGCCCTCTCACCTCTTTGTTTTACAGTCTTACCCATCCTCCAAGCTTTACTACAATTCTCCTTCTCCCAGGAAGTTTCCCCAGTTGCCCATGTTGGCATTCACATCTCCAAGTCCCACCATCCATTTCCCTTTGTTTCTTCCTATATTGCACCATCTGCCACATGCGGTGGCTTTCAATGGTGGAAGCATGTGTTCCAGAGTTAGACAGATGCGATTCAAATCTTATCTTTGCCACTTACTTACAAAGATATCTTAGTGAATCAGTTAACCTCCCTGAGCTTCTGCTTTCTCATTGATAAAATGCCTAAATGCTTCCCAATTTGCCTGATGAGTAGCAAATGAGATAATGAATGGAAAGGACAAGGCATAGACAATTACCAGTTTGCCCCTTCATCCCACTCCACTCTGGAAAGAATAACTTTATCTACACAATTTCCGTATTTACTCCCATCCAAGTGTTTTCCATAAAGGATCCAGCCTATTTCTCATGAGGGCAATGATTAAATGCAAATACCTGTAGCCAACATCTCATTAAACAAAAACAGAATTAGAGGGTTATAGAGTAGAGGGATTTGGTACCATTACCTAGCTTCACACAAAGCAGTGCCAGCCACCCGATAGCCGTGGGTGTCTGCACATGGACCCAACCTAATGAAATTATTGGCCATTATCTGCTGCTAACATTCTAGGCCCACAAAACTGCCTTAGCAAAAGATCTTTTCCTCTAGTTCTTACCCCTCCAATGTGCTGACTATACCAATAATCATGGCAATACTGCTTTGGTTTGTAAATAAAAAGGAATTCTTGAAAGAAACAACTAAAAGTGCATTTGCCTTACGTAACTGTCCTTACATTCTTACATTAGCAAATATTTGCTATTCTGATCTCATCTTTAATTCTGTCTCACCTTTATGCAAGTTCTGTCCGGAGAAAATCCAGCCATTGTTAGTATAACAGGAACACTGTGTACAGTATCGATGTAACCTGGCAGCCAAGGAGAGTGGACTGGAATGCATATGTGTGAACAATGACAACTTCACTGTACTAGTCAGTGGGGGTGGTAGACGCCACAGAGTGAGCATGTGGACTGTGTAGGGGTCGCATTAAAAATGACTGACTGAGTAGAGCAACGAGTCTGCATCAAATTTTGCATTAAACGTGAACATTCCTCTGTGGAAACTATTCCGATGATTCAGAAGGCCACAGCTGTGGGCAGCTGGTGACTGGCAGCTTCATCACCACAACGTGCCTGCTCATGCATCACATCTCGTGCAGAGGTTTTCGCCAAAACACCAAATGAGCCAGATGACTCAGCACCCACTACAGGCCAGGTTTGGCACTGTGCCACTTCTGGCTCTTTCTAAAACTGAAATCACCTTGAAAGGGAAGAGATTTCAGACCATCAATGAGATTCAGGAAAATACCATGGGGCAGCTGATGGCGATTGGGAGGACTGTGTGAGGTCCCAAGGTGCCTACTTCGAAGGGGACTGAGGTGTCACTGTCCTATGTACAATGTTTCTTGTATCTTGGGTCTTCTTCAATATATGCCTCAACTTTTCATATTGCATGGCTGGATACCTTCTGGACAGACCTCATACATCTCATTTCAAAGTGATCATAATATTGGAACAAGTTTTCCTGCTTTATAAAGTTGAAAACTTAGTCAGAATGGTGATGACAATACCAAGTTACCGTAGATCTCTCTGCAACGACCAGGAAAATGTAAAGCCAGTTGGTGGAGTCCCTCATTAAAAGACATGTTGGAGCTTGGCCTGTGGGTATCATTCTCAGGCCTCCACCAGACTGAGCTGGAATGACAGTGGATATGAAGTGCTTAGAGCAGCGTATTTTCAATTTGAAATGAAAGAGAAACAAGGGTGGGGAGGATCAAGGCAGGAGTTGACATCCCCACAGGTTTAAAAAAAAAAAAAAAAAAGCTTTCAAAAAAGCAGATTTACTCAAGAACATGATCACACTGAAAAATCGAATCTCCTCAGGCAAAGCAGACTACAAGTCAGTAAAGGTCAGTTATTTGTCCCAGATCAGAGCTGTGGCAACCAACCATTTGTTTTAAAGTGAGTTCTACGGTGTGTATGTTTACATCCCCTGGTCTTTCTCACATAGGGAGACTACTAAAGGAGGGGGAAAGGCAGAAACATAATTTTCTACGACCCCTGTTGGGAAATATTAATTGGTACTTGGCTACTTAACGATGCCGTTTGTGCTGAATTCAAAGTGCATTACCCTACATCTCAGTTAATGTTGAAACACTAAGCCAAATGCTTAATGCCCAGAGAAACTAGGTTGGACCTTAACAGCTGTGGCTTCAAAATGGGTAATGTCAGAATTTTTTTTACTAGCTCTTGAGTTAACGCTTGGTCCCCCAACATGAAGTAAATAATGCCTAAAATAGTCCCTGAATTGTGTAGAAGAATCACTGGACAGTAGAGAAGAAATACTAGGAATCCCCTTAGATGGTATTCTGAAGGGACTTTAGATCTTTTAATAAGAATAACAAAAGGCTAAAGGACTGAGGGTTCTGTGCCCAATTCCAATGAAGGTTTGGGGTGTTCCCCCACCAACAAGCAATGCTCTGTTACCAGCCGGGTGTCCCACAATTCAACTCAACTCTGACACTATCTACCTGAAGCTACTGTCAGATTCCACAGGTTTAGGGCTTAAGTCCTGTAAGATTGCCTCACTGTCCCGTCACTTTAGAAGCCAATCATAAGTCCAGGTTATCAGCTGGGCTTGTCACCAACTGGCTATAGATTGGAGGTTCCAATGACCCCCTCCTTGGGTACCATTACTTTGCTAGAGCAGCTCATAGAACTCAAACATTTTAATTGGTAAGGAGCCATATTAATGATGATAACATCACATATTTATCATGTAAGAGCCTGTAATGATGTTATACATACCTCATACCATCCTTCTGCAATGTGGAAGTCATTTTCTCCACTTTACAAAGGGGTTTACTCACCCCAGGGTTGAGTAAACTTATTGAGGTGCCCCAGCTTGTTAAGAGGCAGAGATTTGGATTCCATTTGTATAGAGCCCAAACCTAAATACTTATCAGCACGCAATCCAGACCCCCAGGAGGTCAGAGTCAGGGGAATTAGAGACACAGAAGAGGTCACGCAGGCCAAAGCCAAGAGCTCGATTAACTCGTCTACCTGTTGACCTTTACATATTCCATGCAGGGCAGAAAGGTAAAAGGTGGGATTTCACCATTTGCCCTGGATTGCCAAGGCGTTTACTTGTACATTCTTTTCATGTTCCCTGTAGCTTGATCCATAAACCCTGGTTTCAGGATAAGTTTCCATCTCCCATGGTTGGTCCAGGGACCTTTCCACACTCCCTTAGCTGGGTGGAATGTTTCTCTCTACCCTGTAAGGCCTCTTGGCCCAGTGCAGCTTCTCTGATTTCCTTCCACCTGCAGCGATCCAGCCACCCCTCCCTCAGTGCCACTGGGCTGGGGTTAAGCCCTGAGCAGTGTTCGGAAACACAGTGTTCTGAAACAGCAGCAAAGCTGTGGGCTAAGCAAAACAATTCAGCTCTGAGACCACGTTCTAATGATGGTGAGTTCAAAACCCCTCGCTCCTTTGTCTTTAGTCTCAAAAGAGGCCACAAATCAGCCTGTCAAACAACCATACAGGTTGTATCTCCTAAGTGGCAGATAAAAAGAATAAGGATGCTTTTTGGATGTTGAGGCTTGTGTGGAAATTTGCACTGCTCCCCTCCAGGCCATCACGGAAAAAAGACTTTCTCTCTGCCAGAAAATACTGCAACCCTCCTTCTCACGTTCTGTTAGCCGATTCAGAGCCAGCACCTTTCTCTCCGGACCAACCTCTCAGCTACCTAGCTCTTTCTGGTTTCCCCCAGATTCCACATTTTGCTCAGGAAGCGCTTAATTTGTGCTGTAATATCAACTTAGTTCTCCCCCCATTATCCGCTGAACTCTGCCTCGTTGCATTTCTCTTCTTTAATGTTTAATGCTATGATGACTGTTACTGATTAGGACTAAATGTTACCCCAGGATGCCCAGGGAACAAATGTTTTTATTAAGAGTACAACAGAGGGAAAGCCATTCTGAAAAATAGGAAAGATTCCCGTGATTCCCCTCTTGAGACCTCTTGAGCAGAGAGCAGAGCTGGCTTGTGGTTATTATTTGATCAGCTAGAGCTAATCTGTGTGGATGCCTCCTGCCACGTCCTGCCATTTGTGTGCGATTTCTTATCTACTAATACATAATGTATAGGTCTGAATACAGGCAAATCAATTATCCTGCTTCAAGGAAGCAAAGCCGAACCAATGGCAACATTAGCCTGAGACTTCAGGAAACTTGGAGAATTGAAGACCCATGTGCGCCATAAAAGTGTGTGGGGAACATTCAAAGGGCAGGGAAGCAAGGAAAGGGGTTTGGAGAGCAAGGAGAAGGGGAAATAAGGGACAAACGTGTATTGCTTGAGAGCAAGATAACCTGGCTGTTCTGTGTAGAGGACATCTGATCGTAACAGCAAAGCACCATGTGAAACAACACCCAGATGATTCCAGGAATCTTGACCTTCTTGTCTTAATTATCAGATGTAACAAGATATGCATCTAGCTCCGTTGAGCCAATCTGAGGATCATCGTGAACGTACGCTGGAGAAATTGTAAGTAAAAGGGGGCTCCAGTGAAGACTGTCTCTGCCAGGCTTGGATTCTTTAGTTGACAAGAAATCTGAAAATGGATGGCACAGGTAGAATGTGTTAATATCCATGGCCACTTGGAGGATGTGAAATTGGAAGGGGGCGGGGGGACTCTTGAAGGCCAGCGGAATAGTAGCTGTCAAGTGTTTGTGGAGCTAGTTAACATCCATTTCTCATCGGAGGCTGATTTTTAGGACTTTTAAAACATACACTATGGTGTGCAGGGTGGAGGGGAATGATGAGGAAAAATGGGACAATTGTAATAGCATAATCAATAAAATATATTTAAAAAAACATACACTATGTTCTTTCAGTTAGTTACATGTGAAAATGGTACTGATGTTATTATTTTTCAGAAAATAAAGATTTTCTAGGAAAACTTAATCCAGAATTTTATTATTTAAGATACCTCTAAGGAGAAATTTTGCATACCACTTAAGAATTCCTAGGATTGAGCTCAGTGGCTGGCATGTAGTAGGTGCTTTAAAAATGTCTAAATTAAAAAAAAAAATAGGTAAGTCAGTGAATGAATGAAGGGTATCCATATTCACACAGTCGATATGAGACGCAGCCATAAGCACTTTACTACCTGAAGATAAATCACATGCATGATAATAACACCTAAAGATGGCTCTACGAATACAGTGAAATTCTCATTAGGGAAAGAACACTGTGAACTGAAATAACTCAGTTTGGAAAGATTTATTTTATGTATAAGAGAGATTTATCTCAAAGACATTTGCACAGATGTAAATTTCAGGAAAGTTTTGAAGCCATGAAGAACTTTCCTACAGGTATTGGAAAGAATTATTGTCCTTGTTGAAGAAAGTTAGGAAAGGTTGCTTAGCTAGGAACAGAAAGCATAAACCATTTAAAAAATTGATTAAAAATACCTGATTTCATCAAAAATACAAATTCCATTTTAAAGAACACTGCTGAGAAAATGAAAAGAAACCAGAAGAGAATATTTGTCAAACACAAAGAAGAGAACGGACCGACATCCAGAATATATTAAAAATTCCTCCTACATCTCAATAATAAAAAATATTCTGATTAATAATGGAAAAGATTTGAATACACACTTCATCAAAAAAGATGTACAGATGGCAAATAAGCACATGGAAAGATGCTCAATATTTTGTGATTTATTGTGTTCCTCTGATAACTAATAACATCTTTGGTTGTTAGGGGAAGGGGATATAATTAAAACTACAGCAAAATATCACTACACATCTGTTAGAATGGCTACATTAAAAAGGCTGAGGATACCACATGTTGATGAAGGTGTACAGCAACTGGAATTCTTATACAATGCTAATTAGAATATAAAATAATCCACTGCTTTGGAAAGTATTTTGGCAATTTCCTAAAAAGCTAAATATATACTTACCACATGACCCATCCAGGTAATTACCCAAAAGAAATAAAAATGTATGTCCACAGAAAGATTTCTTCATCAATGTCCATAGCAACTTTATTCGTAATAGCCAGAAACTAGGGGGACGGGGGGTGGCTGGCCATCACCATCCATCACCGTGTGATCACCTGGTGAATGAATAAACAATGTCTGGTATATCCATACAATGAAATATTACTGAGCAATATAATGGAACCAACTATTGACACGTGCAACAAAAGGAAGGAAGCTCAAAAACTTGATGCTAATGAAAGAGGCCAGATATAAAAGGTGCAGTCGGTAAGATTCCATCGATATGACATTTTGGAAAAGGTGAAAGTAATATAAAAGGAGCACATTTGTAGTTACCAAATCTAGGGGGTTGGGATGAAGGAAGTTTTGGGGGCAATGGGACTTTTGTATATCTTGATTATCGTGGTGGTTACACACTGTATATACAGGTGTGAACAACAGTCGTGAGTATGTGAAACACAGTTAGTTCATTCTTGTATCATTATTTATTCTTATATTATATTTTTTCCATACATGCAACTATAAGCCTACTCTTGCCCATCCCTGTATCTGTCAAAATTCATAGAACTGTACACCAAAAAGGGGTACATTTTCCTGCATGCAAACTATACTTCAATCAATTTGACCTTAATGAAGGAATATATATGAAACACTTACTTTGCTTACTTTTAAATTTTAATAATAGAAAAGTATTTTACACCATGTGAATTCCAAATAGGGTTGTCACAGGTAGACAATCATGAACTATTGTTTATTCAACAGTACAAACAAAATTGCTACCTGAATTTACGAATAAATGTTTTTATATTTTTAAAAACAACCAGCCATGAGATAACACTGAATGCAGGTTTTTCCACCACACACTTCGGAGTTAATCATTCTTAGCTCATCTTTTGTCATCTTCAAAAAGCCCCCAAATACTTACACTTAATAAAAAGCCTCTTAATACCTCTTCCAAAGACTGGACAAAGAACAGAAGTCTGAAATGGACTCTGCTGGTTGTATTTCTACCTTCTCAAAATGAACAAAATGCGGTAATTAGTAGGAGCGCCCTTTATGTCATTTTAATTTTAAGGATTATTTCAATGCGCATGCATGACATGTTACCTCTGCTCTGTAGGACACTCTCTAATGAGCAGTACTGAAAAGAGGAGCTACCCTTTCAAGGGTGAGCCTACTGAAAAACTGCCTCAAATGCGCACTCATGAACGCTGACACCCGTGAGATGACTCCGGCTCGCTGCGTGCAGTCTGAAGCTCAGCAATTGCCTCGGACTGAAAACAGAGGATAACTTCACATTATTGTTTCTCAGCTTTCTGCAACAGGGTGTCTGGCCTGGCACATGATAGATATACTTCTCTCTCAGTTTATTTTCATCTCATTGTATGGAATATTTCCCTTAAAGGGCTCACAAGGGTGAAATGCGGGAAATTCAGGGGAAACTGCTTCAGGCACTGGTGGAATGGCCTGATCATTTAATTTTTTTTTTGCAGAGAGCTCAAGGAGGAACTCATATGAAGGGAAGAACTGCAGCCGCCCTCCAGAGCAGCTGATGCTTAGCATCGCACTAGGGTGACACAGCTGTACATCTTAATAAAGCACCGGCCATTAATCTATTAGTAGCAACTCAAGGAAATACTCCAGTGGCCAAAGCAGAGTGGGTATGGAGTAAAGACTAACAACATGGATGAGAAAATAATATTACAAAGAAACATAGTGATTATGTTTTCTCCCCCAACCGCAAAAAAACTCTCTCTCTTCAAAATTATGAAGAATGCTTCACAGTAAAGTAGTTGCTGCTGGAAGAATTGCCAGGGTACAGTGGAAATTGAAGGACAGGAAGCTAGCTGCCCAAGCAAGCCAGATGTGTGTTGAAGTTTTTCTTGTCCCCAATGATACTCAGGGAATATATAGAAACAGCAATTCCCAGCTCCTAGAATGTCATCATCATCAACAACAACAACAACAATGGAGCTGCAGTTACAAGTAATGTTATTTAATTTTTTTAAATGTAAAAGCATTACGAAAGCCAAAGGTTTGGGGAGACAGATAATGATCAGTTGACTAGCTTCTTTCAGGGATATAGAGTCCAAGCTATTAGCATGCAATGGATGAGGTCAAGGGGAAGGTAGGTACTAGTGGTAGCGCAGCAAGAACGCTGGGCTTAGAACCAAAAGATTTGCATTTACATCTCCATTCTGCCACTTGCTACCAGGGTGAGCTTTGGCAAGTCACTGAACTTCTCTGGAAATAACATGAAAGTGCCTGGCATTAGCAGACACCAAGCAGAATTTTGCTTGATCTGTTTACCTATTGTGGAGACTTTCATGCATGCAGCTCGGCCTTAGGTGATCAACATTTCTTTTTAAATTGTTTGTTGTAAAGAGCTCAGTGGCATAGGACTCATCAGTCAAGATGTCAATATCTTTCTTAAGTAGACCCACCCAAGTGGGGTCACTCTCCCCATTGACCCACCTAAATACTTAACATATCCTGTCTGCAGTTGTGTATACTTGCTGATAAATTACTTTGTAAGCATTCTTCTTTCTGGTCATGTGTGCATGCCCTGTCTACTCAATTAGGAGTATCGACTTACTGAGCCATAAGACACTTTAGAGAAAAGTTTCTGCCAAACTCTTCATTGTACAGGAGGGAATATCAAGGTCCAGGGAAGACCAGTGACTTCAGTGATTCAAATCACACATCAATTGGTGACTGAGTCTATATTAGAACAGACTTCTCTTCACTCCCTGGCAAGGCTTCCTTCTCCCACATTCTCATCACAAACTATTCTAAAAAATAAGCATCTAAGGACAAGAACCTAATTTTGCTGTTAATTGCTGTTTATTCATAAAATTCAGTACTCATTCATGCAACCTAAATGACCACGGACATTTGGAACTTTCAATGTTTATAAATTGGTGCATGCAGAAACACCGGAAGTGTTTTTCCAGTCATCAGTATACTATGCAAATCCCATTCTTCCTTCACAAGGTTAATAATACTATCGTAGCTATGGATAGCTTTCTGGTTTGTAGAACACTTTCACATCTACTGTCATATTCAATCAGTTTGGAAACTCTGTGGAGGAATCAAAGTAGGTAATATTATCCCCATTTCACAGTTGAAAAAACAGAGGATCAGAGAGGTTAAATAATTTTTCTAACTACACAACTAATCACTGGTGGAGCTGGCACTCCAACCAACTTGGGTTTTCTGGTTTTAACAATCTATTATACTCCCACTGTACTATACTGCATCACATTGATGGGTATACTTTTAACAAATATTAGCTTCAAGTATCTGTACTGAATTGGTCAGAATTCTTTGGGATATAAGCAACTAAAACCCATTCAAACAAGTTTGTTTGTTTGTTTGCTTTTTAAGGCAGGGGAGTGGGAAGGTTTGCAGTGTGAAATTCAATGGCTTAATGTAGCCAAACCACATGGGACGTGAAGGTAGAGCAGCCTTAAGAAACAGCTCCGTGCTACTCCTCACGGCTTAATCACCAGGGAGACGAGGACCTTCCTCTCACGGTCTCCTTTGGAAATCCTAAAGAACAACTCTGAGAGCGGCCGGGGTCAATTTGTATCATATTTTTCAGATTCTTAGACCCATCCTTGCATCCAGAATCTAATATCAAAAAAATTGAGGAGTGGAAAACTGGGTAGAAAAATATCAGTACTAGTCAATTACATTGATATTCAGAAAAGAAACCTTGGAACAACTGGTTCTCTGGCAAAACAAGAGAAACAAACAAAGTACCTGATCTATATAATTTACTGATTTCTATGGTATAAATACTCCCACCATGGGTGATTTCAAGTGACCAGCATAACATCAACCAGATCGTAAAAGTCCTGAAAAATTTAGCAGTTGGCTCATGTGAACCAGTATGAACCAGACAGACTCCACGCACCACAGCCGTGAAGCACTGGTTAACCATACTCAGACCCGAATAGGTCAGGAAACTCGTAGAAGCTACCAGTTTATGGCCGATATGCCTTTCCACCCCTGAAAAGGAGAAACAATTCAATTCAGCAAACATTTATTGACTACCTACTAAATGCCAGGCACTGGGCTTGTCAATAGAAGAGAAAAAGACACATCCCCCCCTCCCCCCGCCTTAAGGATTTTGTACTCTGGAAGGAAGATAGACCAAATGCAGAGTAGATGATAACGTGAAAAGTATTATAGCAGAAACATTCATTCATTCGTTCCTTTATAAATATTTATGTCATGAACTAAGTGCTAAGCATTATGCTTACATTCAAATGAGAAAGCTGGACAGTTAATACAAAAGCTTTAGTTGGAGAAAGAGGACCCAGGGTAGGGGGAGCAGCATAGGAGGAAGGAAGGAATTTAATAGAGTTGAGGTCAGAGAGGAAAGCAGGATATGGAGCAGCTGTGTTCAAAGTGTGGGTCCCCACAGCAGCAGCATCAACATCACCTGGAAACTGAGAAACGAAGTCTCACCTGCGCTCTAGGTCTGTTGAATCAGAAACTCAACATCCTGAGGGTTAATAGAGCCCCCAGGTGACCGTGATACATGCTCCAACTTGGGATACATTGATACAGAGTTTTAAAGATCAGGATAGGTCATCTTAATCTAAAACATGCTGTCAAACCCATTAATACTTTTAAACTGTGGAGAGTGGGTGTGTGACATTATATTTGTGTTTTTAAAAGACCATTCTCTTTAGCTTTGCAGACTATGGAATCTAGAGATGCAAGAGTTTAAATGGAGCAATGAATGAGGAGGTTTTTTAAGACTATAAATTAGGGTATCTTAAAATAAGATTGCTGGGGTAGAGATGGAGAACAGTGGATAGAACGGGATATGTTTTGAGGACCCATGGGGCTTACTTACAAGGCAGGTGAAAGAAAGTAAGAAATTGAGGATAATTCCAAGGTTTGGGTCCCAATCCACTGGATAGATCGCAATGCTGTTGGCTAAGGTAAAGAAGACTGGGGGAAGAGAGTATTTGGAGGTAGAAACCAACAGTCCCCTTTCATCATGTTATGTGTCAGATGACTAACAGACCTTTGCATGGATGTGTCAATTAGGCAGTTTGATGCAAGAGTCTGGATTTCCAAGACATGGTACTGTAGGGTAAACAGAGGCAGGCTGGCTTGCTCACGCAGATGTTTGGGGAATTAAGATAAGTAGCGTTATCATAGCCTTGAGACTGCGCTTGGTAAGTATTCCCACAGCCTTGAGCGGGCTCACCTGTGTGAAATCTCGCTATGTTATACAACGTGTTTTGGCTCTCTGCCAGCTTTGCTTGTCTCTAGTATTTAAGGGAGCATGGCGGCTTCACACTGGAGACATGCAGCTTGCAACATGCATGGATCGCCCACCCCTGAATAAAGGCATGTCAAGCATCCCCACAGCTCTTTTCTCCCATCTGCCCAAGTCCCAAGTGAACCTGCCTGGCCTTGAGAAGCTGCATGCAACACAGGTGCCAAGGGTATGTTTTTGGAGTCACGGAACTAGATGAGTTCACCTGGAGAGGGTTAGCAAAGAGGGTTCAGGGCAGAGCCTGGGACATCTCACATTTGTAGTTCTCAGAGAGGAGCAGGGCCCTCAAAAAAGAGAGAGAGCATAATCCATGACATAGGAGGGAAACTAAGTTTATGGCATCACAGAATCGAGGGAACAGAATATTTCAATAAAAGAGGGCATCAGTGACTTTAGATGTTGCCTAGGGGTCAATTAAGACAAGACAAAGAAGTGACCAATGGGCCATCTTAGATCTCCTAGATCCTCCGTGACCTTGATAAGAGACGTTTACATGCAGGGATAGGAAAGAAACCATTCAGAATGGTTTTAGAAGAGAATGTGATGTGAGGAAGTTGAGAACACAAACATAACAACTCACTATGTGAAGGGGGACAGAGAGATGAGAAGAAAGTAGAAAGCCATTTAAGAATGAAGCAAGTTTGCAAATTCCAGGCAAGAGACAGTACCTGCCTTGGACAGCTTTACCATCTAGCAGAGACATCAGACAAAAGGAAAACAATACCCCAAATCTAAACAATTACCATTGTGATAAACGCATAGAGTAGAACAGCATTTACTGAGCACCTGTAATGGGTAAGGTAATGTGGAGGTATACAAAAATCTATCAAAATGGAAAAAAATGAATGCACAGACAGGTGATTAAAATAAAAGTCAGTCTGTGATAACTCTAGCAGAGGTACAAAGTGCTTTGGGATCAAAGAGAAAAGGAATTGGTTTTTGTCTGAACTGTTGCTAATCTTCAAGAAAAACAGAGGATCAGGACTGTTTCATTAAAGTATAGAAAAGAGTTAGATTGTAATGTAGAGGGGCTAGCTGGCTAGAGACTAATTAAGAGAATGGCAAGTGCAGCAGTAAAAGTGGAAATATTATATTTGGCTTCAATTACAGACCAAAGAATAATAACTAATATGTAATTTCTGACTTTTTCAGTCCTTTTATGCTTTTGTTCTCCACATTTATGGAAAATAGGATTGGATACCTGGAGAGAGAGAGAGAGAGAGAGAGAGAGAGAGAGAGAGGAAATAGGAAGGAAATGGAATCTAAGTGGAAGAAAATGTAATTATTGAGCACCAATTAACCTATTACTTGGCAACCATTTTTGTGATACGTTAGTATCCTTCATCTCATCAAATCCTTGGCCAACCTTGCTTGGCTATCTTTATCACAGTACCAATTGGGAAAGATGTAGTCTGTATGATTAGAGAAAATTGCATAAAGTTTCTCCTAAAATTGTCTTTCAATGATTTTCTTTCCTCTCCAAATAAATAAATAAATAAATAAATAAATAAATAAATAAAAGATTATATTCCTTCCATGGTTATTAATTGGACAACTATTATTTGCGAGACTCTTAACTGAGGGGGGAAAAGAATGTGTTTTTCATCCAAAGGATTTCTAAACATTGAAACTGCAAGAGGTACCCTTGTACAGTGGTTTTCAAACCCAGCTGTACATCTGAATCCTGGGGGAAGCTTTTTGAAAATGTAGCTTCCCAGACCTCACCCCCAGAGATTCTCACTGCGTTGATCAGACGTGCAAATAAGGAGCTGCCGTGGGTAAAACATCCCCAGGTGATTTTGATGTGCAGAGTTGTGTGGAAAGCACAACTCTGATACTGGCAGTTCTCTTTCAGTTTATGTTTCCATAACAGCATTTGGCTATAATAAAATTAAAAAAATTAGGGAATACTACCTGCATTACAAGGACAAGTATCAGTATAGAGGGTTGGTTGGGAACTCGCAATGCCAGTAAGGCGGGGGGGTGGGGGGGTGGAATATGTTGCTACGGCAAAAACGCTTTTGCTGACCTGTTGTAACTACTGTGATTAAGAGAGCCCTTGCTTTAGTTTGCAATTACGATGGATATACCAAGTCGGAAAGAGGAGAGTGTGAGGGATGCTCTGCTAATGAGGATGCTGGTAGTTAGAGAGAAAGAAGCCATTTCACTTGGGAAAATTAAATGCTGGGTTTGCTTATTTGAAGTTTATAATTACATATTTTGCCTATAGAAGCACCCTCATTATTGAACATTTTCAGAAAAAAAATAATCCATTTGTTCCATTTAAACAGTTGTTTTGGTAAAACTTTTTTAAGTAACACCATATTTCTTTAAGTAATGCAGGTAATATTTAATAGCAAAATAGACTGTAATCTCTGTGAATAGGTATCATAGTAAATATGCAAATATGCAAGTATATGCTAGAAGTAAGCATCAGGGGCACCTAATTCTGCTCAGGAGGTATAAAAAGATTGGTAAGACTTAGGCTAAAAATGTAGGAGGCATATTTTTTTTAAAAAACCACTATCGCATTTGTTTATCGTTGCCTTTTAGGTGTTGTTCCATTATCTTTGTTTATTCTACAGTCTCACCACTCTACTGATTAGAAAGTTCTTCCTGAATGCTCTAAATCCCTTTTTACGTAATTCCAATTCATTCCCGAAGATGATGGCTTTGCTGACAGAAATCCTGCTTACAGAAATAGCACTTAGATAGTTTGATTTCCGGTTGAGGGAGGTGTTGACAGGACAGGTAGCTCAAGCCTCCTTCCCTGTCCCCCACCTTCCTTTCACTCCTCAAGGGTGAGGCAGGGTTAGAGGGAAGGCGGTGCAGCCTTCAAGGAACAAGGGTGCTGACTGGGAGGGGGCACAGAGTGTGACCTGGGCTTTTAGGGTCAGAGTTCCAAAAGGCATTAAAATAAAATACCACCTCGTGAGCCCAGTCTTTCTCCCCTTTCTGCAGATTCGTCTCAGTCACCAAGTAAAGCAAGGGCTGCTTTTAAATGAAAGGGGGTTGACCAGCTCTGTCCCTTCTGATGTTCCCTTTACCTGGGGCTAGACCACGACAAAGCCAGGGCAGGGAGGGACATCTTTGCTGGGAGGGACATCTTTGCTGGGAGGGACATCTTTGCAGTGGGGCCAAGGATTTTATTTTCTTTTGCACTATAGCTCTCTTGGCCTGGCTTTTTTTCCCAACAATGGGACAAAGTTCCAAACTTGGAAGTGAGCTTAAGGGGGAAAAAAATTGGCCATTTTCCAGCTTTGGTTCTAGGCTATTAACTAAGCCAAAAAGGGAACTCTCTATAGTTTTGCTCTTTCTAGAGTTTTATACTGAGGTTTGAGGACAATTCCTGCTAAAAAATAGTATCTGTTTGCTCTCCTGTGCCTCCATCATGTTCATATCATCCCAAGGAACTTGACTCAGGTCCTTCCAGGTGACCCACCCCAATACCATTCCCATTGCCTCCCTTTATAGCACCCCAACTCACCTTCCTCACTCCAATAGAAAGCACACGTCCAAGCTCGCACCTGTCTTCATTTCTTTCCTTCTGAAAACGTTACTCTAGGTAACTAAAGGTATTCTGGGTTGTGCTTCCTGCTCTCAAGTAGCAACCGGTCTGAGTCAATTACTGAGGAGTGTTCAGGACCTTCTACCCAACACCTGCCTATTAATTTGCTACAAACAACCTGCAACATGTCAGTTCTTCCCCTGAATTAATAGGTCTGTAATTAACATCCAACAGGGAGCTCAAGAATTAATTAGGGCAGGAAAGAGTCATGAGAACAGCATGGGACATAGCTTTCTTTAAAGATAAGACCAGCCTCTGTCCATCATTGCATCGGCTGGTCCCTGAACGACCTTTTTCTGATCTGTAACCTCATTGTGAAAGTGCCTAATAGAAAGCTGCCACAGCGTGGGCATCGATACATCACATTGACTGTCTGACTTCTTGCTTAAAATATAATCCAGGGAGCCTATTTCTCTTGCTTAAAGAAAAGAAGAAGAAGAAATTTAGAGGGATCAAATATCTCATTGCTCACATCTGCATTTTCTTCTTCAGCTCGTCACACTCTGTGGATGGGGTGTTCTTTTAGGTTTTCTGGAGCCTGAGCTCATGGGTGTAATGCTGGGGAAGCTGGACGGTGCAGTGGTTACATGCTCTGGACTCAAATGCGTCTGCTATTACCCTAGGGACCTTGGGTAATCAATACTCTGTGCCTCGCTGTCTAGTACATGGCAGCTTTGCAAATCTTAGGAATGTTATCAGTGTGCTCTGATCCCTACCGGAATAATAATAATGACAATATCTGTTTTTCCTGTTCTTGAGAGCGATAGCTAAGGGATTCATAGTAACTTCAATATACCCTTGGATCTATAAGAAACAGTCCTGAAAGCAGGGTGCCACATTTTACACAATATTTGGTGATGGGCTTAACCTTTTTGTTAAATACTAAGAATGAACCAGAGATATAAAATATCCTTCCGCATAGCTCTGAAAGGAGATACACTAGCAAATCCAAGAATTCACCTCTTCAAAAATAAAATACCTTCCTACCCTGAATAGCTGCCGAACGGTACCTCCTTTCCCACGCTGTGGGGGGAAAAAGACACAAAATTTTCTTCCAAAATCTGTTGTTTTGAGATTGCCTGCCAGAGAAGGGGACCATAACATGCTGTCAGAGATGACAAAAGTTGAATTAAATCCCAGGGACTGTTAAGAACCATGAGAAGTCCTCGTCTCCTGCCAGAAGTACCTGGACATAAAAGTGTATTGATGAATAATGTGACCTTCCTTTAAACCTGTTCCCAGGCAGCCCAAAATGCTCGCCGGCATTCAGGTGGGAACTATGAAAAGGTTTGCTGAGATCCTCAACAGAAGCAACCACTGGAAGAAACCAGACTTGTCATGGAACAGTTTCCGCCATCTGGATCCCTCTCGCCTCACTGAGCAGCAGCGTGGGGCCCGAAGAAGATACACTCTCACGCGTGGTGCTCATCGAATGCCCCAGAGAACATGTCTGTGCCATGTCAAGGGAAGTTTTAATCAGGCCTGCTCAATCCATTCAGAGACTAGACAAGAAGTATTAAATGAATAATTAGCAGAGAAGGCTAACATAGCCAATATTTAGTGATAAATATTTGATGTCCAACTCTGGTTCCTAATCTGCAGCCAGAGAACGTTCGCTGGGTTCTCTGAAGTTACAGAAATAAAGATTCGTGGAGGTCACTTCTAAGGGCGGGACGTCGACTGTGAGGCCACATGTGGAAATGGCAGCCATAGAAATCCCCCAAGGACCCAGGAATAGCTGCTAGAGTGAGGCTGGAATATCATTTTAAAAACCTGTAAGATTTTTTTTTTCAGGATGCTCAATTGACAAAACCCGTTGTGCTGTCAAAAATCCCAAAAGTTGGACAGCTTCCACCAATGGTAAGCGCTGGTTCTCTACCACGGCTGGCATTAGGCACCTCCCCCACCCTCTGTTTGGGTATTCTTCTATCCTTTGTCTTTAGTTTACCGATACGTGTTGACTGCTCTTGGTTCCTGCTGCAATTGATCCTATCAACTACTCATTTCTTCATTTACCACACCTTACTGAATTTGACCACACAGAGGCACAACGTGAACTTCTCAGCTAGTGAGAGAAGCTGTCTGGTACATGATCGGTGCGGTTCAGCCTAAGCTATCGTCCATTTATCATCTATCTGTCTGTCAACACTGAGTGACACAAAGGTCTCATACCAAGTCTCTTCCAAGTCTGCTCATCATGTTGACACTAGTAGATGTGCTACCCTTACTTCAGGTGCCGTCTCCTGTTCAATTAGCTCAATGATGGGATCAAATGATGAGAACAAGGTGCGGCCAACAGGCCAAGCCTGGCCTGCATGTGCTCCACGCGTTTCTCTGTATTCCAATTCATTCATGCGTTGTCTCTGGCTGCTCTTGCACTACAAGGGCAGGCAGAGTTGAGTCGTTGCCTACAAAGCTGAAAATATATACTTTTTGGTCTTTTACGGAAAGTGTCGGCCAATTCCTAATTTAGACCATGGTCAAGTGTTTATAAGGCAAGGATGTGCTCCGAAAGGGGCTGTAAGTAGGTTTTCTTAGGAAGGGCTCTGGACTCTAGCAGGTATGCTGGGGCTAAAGGCCTCAGGGAGGCTCAAAATTATCTTCAGAAGTCCTTGGGTCTGCATGCACACTATGGACTGAATAAATATGCATGCATTCAAATGTATGCAGATTATTTTGTTGTGAGTAATATATAAAAAAATAAAAAGGACTCATGGACACAGACAACAGTGTGGTGATTGCAGGGGGAGAGGGGTGAGTGGAGGTGAAAGAGGGTATAAGGGGGATAAATGGTAATGGAAAAGCATAATAAAAATAAACTATTTAACAAAATAATAATAAATTAGTGCACTTAAAAGTAATATGTATCCCATACTATCTCTTTAAAAATTTTTTTCTCCCTGAGTTGGAATATATCTCCAAGCCTGTTGGGAAACTGTCATATGTAAGTATCAAAATAGTGTAGGATCTCAAAAGCATTACTATTGAGCTCTGGAATGAAATCAATGCTATTGTTTTGCTATGTTTTTATAAGGAACATGGTTGGGCACTCACGTTATAAACTGGGGTAAGACTAATATGAAATGCCACGGATTCTACTACTTCATCCTTGCCCTTCTGAAGCTCATCCTGATCCTTTTTTTGATAAGAAGCCAACAAGGAAAATCCGTGATCACTAGTTCAAGGACCTGGTGAAAAGTGAATGTTTGGTCCACCTGCACACGGAAATGAACTTTGCCCTAAGTTACGAGCCCTTCCTTCCCTCCTTCCTTCCTTCCTTCCTTCCTTCCTTCCTTCCTTCCTTCCTTCCTTCCTTCCTTCCTTCCTTCCTTCCTTGACTGTGAACACATGGCATGCAGAGAGTAGGTTTTACCTCCTTCGAAAACCACTGACTCCAAGCCAGTGACTGGCATAGTGGGGGGGTCCCCTTATGTGTTAGTAAAATAAACAAGCGAAGGTTGCCATATGTTCTCATAACTCAGTTTGCAAAGCTGACCCAGAGGACCTTTAAACGTAAAGGAAATCAATCGAGCACACATTGCTATCTGCCATCACCCCCCACGGAGATGGAAAAGCACTTGAAGTAAAAGTTCCCCCTATCAAGGATCAGGTGCAGCGTTTGTGAGAGCCACACCTACCAGAGCTCCCTACACTGCCTGGCCGCTGCATTGTCTGCACGCAGGCCCACGGGGGCAGACCCGGCTCTAACCTTAGGCTGCCCAGACTTTTCACCTTCGGCCGGCACCCATCCTCCATGCAAATTCCCACACTCTGCTCCCATGATACTCTGTGCCCACATTCATTCACCTCTTGGACTGAATCGCAATTGTCGTTTACTAGACAGTTTCTCTCACTAGCTCAGGAGTCCGTATTGTGCCTCTGAATGATAAGATTCAATAATGTGTGATGGCTGAAGGAATGAATGAGTGCGTGATCTAATAAGGATATAAAGTAGGAGGCTCCATCCTCTCTGTCACT
The DNA here is from genome assembly GCA_004027475.1 of Anoura caudifer. Taxonomy (NCBI): domain Eukaryota; kingdom Metazoa; phylum Chordata; class Mammalia; order Chiroptera; family Phyllostomidae; genus Anoura; species Anoura caudifer. The sequence goes on along the minus strand of PVKU01005402.1, from coordinate 61,252 downwards.
GGCCATCCATGCCCATTGATCATGGCACACTTTCCTCGCTATACCCACTTTCAGCCTCATACCATTCTTCACGGTGTAGCCTCACCAGGCAGCCTCTAGCTGTATTTCAAAGTTTGCACCACTGTAAGTATGTATCTGTCATTCAGAAGTTCAAATCCCAGATGTGACTTTTATTAATCCATCCCCTCCTGTAGCCACCTAATTCCCGATGCAGGCCTATCCTTTTAAATAACCACCTCCCCCAGGCCCCCCATCTGCCTGCTAAATAAGGAATACCAGGTTTTACTGGATACCGGGTTTACTGCCAATATGAGACCCCAGGAAGGAAACAGTGAGCAGCAACAATGTGCTTTCCTGCAGAGCAGCTAGTCCTTAGCAGCAAAACACCCTGACTGGGGTTTCTGAAGCCTTCTTCCCTGCCCAGTGAATCATTCTGCTGGAACGGCTGCCCACCCAGGCCTCTGGGAAAATTTGATAAGTTAATCAAGGCTGCCCTCTCATGGTTAAAAAAATATTACCTGTATAAAATGCGTTCTCCAAATACAAGAAATCCAGGGCACTCTATTGAAAATATGAATAATACTTATATCTTTTTCAAAGCAGATAATTTGAAGTACACTGCAGTCAACTTGCAAGATAAAAATAAATGATAAGTAAAAATGTAAGTGAGAAAAAAAACACATTTTCAGTTTAAAAAGCTGCTCTAGATAATGAATTATCATCTAGATTGAATTATCACCAGGAAAGCATCACTGGTTCCAGAATTCAAAGGCAGATGAAATAATGGCTTAATCCTGTGCATGGGGTATCTTTCCCAGGGGATTTATTGCAGAGTGCGGTTGCCTTACACAGCAGTAACACTGGTTGCATTCATGTATCCATTCGTTGAGCAAATATCTATAAAGTACTTACCAGGGAATCTCAACAATTCTAAGATACTTTTTCTCCTGTCATATTTTAACATTGCTGATGCATTGAACAACGTGTGGTGTGTTATAATCTGTCTCCTGGCAGCAGCAGAGACGTGGATACCATGGTCATCGCCTGCGCCTGTGCAGTCTGCTAGCTGCTGCTGGTACCAGGCTGACGGCACAACCGCACTCCTGGATGCTTCAGTCCTCAATCCATTGGGTTGGCCAAAAAGTCCGTACGGTTTTTTCCGTAAAATAAAAGAGACATTTTTCATTTTCACCAACAACTTTATTGATTTGGATATTTTGGGTTGGGGTATGTCGTCTATCTCCCACGTGGTATAACGTTGATCGTTCTCCGTGTGTCGATTTGATCACTACCTACTTCAACCGGTCCACCTGACTGTGCAGCATCATCCAGTGAGAAATCTCCAGCAGGAAACTTTGCAAACCATTTGTGACATGTTTGATCAGTCACAGTACCTTCTCCATACACTGCAAATCATTTTTTGCATTTCTGTTGCATTATTACCTTTCTTGAAATAATAAAGCAAAATATGCCAAAAATGTCGCTTAATTTCTTCCATCTTCAATGTTAAAATGGCTACACAAAAATTTACCAATTTTGATAAGTTTTTTGAAAATGCATGCCGATACGACAGCTGTCACAATCCAATCTAACAAAATTGTTTTAAATGAAGTTAAAGACAACTAAGCACTACTAGAGCCATCTTATGGGAAAAAAATAAACAAACTTTTTGGGCAACCCAGTACTGAAGGACCATTTGGGGAGGGGAACCGAGTCCTGCCTGTGGTCTGAAAAAACGTTCTTTGACACTTCCTGGTAAGATTTACACACTAGCAAAATGGGTGTCAATAGCTTAGGAGAAACTATTGGGAGGCAATAGGGGAACCCTCTAAGAGAAGCTGCGTCACCAAGGGACTCGATGGCACAAAGAATGACATGGGGCTGAAGAACACGCTAACACGCTGATGTCCCTGAGTACAGGAACAAGTCAGGAGAGCATGATTGTGCACGGGGAGAAAAATGGTCTTTGTTCATTTATTTTGCTTACATTCCCCCTCTCCTCTCTGAAGGAGAACCATATGTGCCTCAAAAATCTAGGTCTAGCAAGTCTCAAAGGGTTATTTATTTATTTTTAAATTTTTAGTTTAAATTATCGTCGATATACAGTATTATATTAGTTTCAGGTGTACAAACACAGTGATTCACATTCTATACCTTCCAATGGGATCCCTAGAAAAAGTCTAGGACACATCTGACACCATGCATAGTTCTACAGTATTATTGACTGTGTTCCCTGTGCTGCACTTTACATCCCCGTGGCTTACAGCTTATTTCATAACTGGAAGTTGGTACTTCTTAATTCCCTTCCCCTTTCTGCACAACCCTCCACTCACCTCCCATCTGGCAACCATCAGTTTGTTCTCTGTATCTGTGGGTCTGTTTCTGTTTCGTTGTGTCTATTCATTTGTTTTGTTTTTAGAATCCACATATAAATGAAATCATAGGGGATTTGTCTTTCTCTGTCTGACTTATGTCACTTAACATAATAATCTCTAGGTCCATCGATGCTGTCACAAATAGCAAGATTTCGTCCTTTTTGTGGCTAATATTCCATTGCCTGTGTCCGTCTATGTATACATTCCAGATCTTCTTTATCTGTTCAGCTATCGATGGACACCTGTCGAAGGGTTATTTAAATGATGTAAAATGAAAGTTCAGTATGTCATAGTTTCATTGGAAACCTTTTATCTTTTAGTGGTCCCCAAGATAACAGTGCACCCTACAACTAAAGGAGTTTTAGGTTCAGTGAATGACGGAAAGTACCATCAGCATCTCAGCCACCGAGCCATGTGACTGCCCTCACAGAGCCAGATGGGGGATGACAGCTATCAACATGTAAATAAGGAAATGAGACCCTTTCGAAGAGTAGTAAGTGCTGTAAAGACAGTAAAACAAAGTACCAGGATAAGGAGAGGCCAGGGTGGGGAGTGAGGCTGTAAATCAGCACTGTAGGAAGAAGCTGGGGTCCAGGGAAGGGCAGCGTCCCATTCCATCATAAGCGATAAGAGGAGAAATGTGTTTAAGAAGCAGGCGGAGTCAACAGTAAAAGTTGGTCCGGTGAGGCAAGAGGCCGGTCCTTAATATCGGCAAAGCCGTGACCTTTGAAAGGGGCCTTACAGCTGGAGTGAAGTGGGTTGAGGATGAATGAGAGGTATGGATGTGCGAGAGCAAATATGCATCTTTTGGGGTAAGTCTGCTTTCGGGGGCCAAGAGAAACAGCCTGGTGGGTCCTGCCTGAGGGCAATGTATAGTCATAAGAGTGTATGCTTTGCAGTGAGTGTGTGTTTGGGGGGTGAGGCATGTTTCAGAGCCAAACGCTTGCTGCTCTTTCTGACTTTATCTTAATCCCAGCCTGCATTTTCCCCCTGACCTTCAAAGGAATAGCTTCTGTTACAGATATGCTAATTATTAGAGGAATTCTGCTTGAGGCTGGAGATTTTGGCAAAGATTTGCAGGAGCCTGAATACTGGATTCAGATCAACAGCGGTCAACAGAGAGATTTAGAGGTTTTGCACTTTTCCTACGGTCCCTGTTGGCACCTGAATGTCACACACCTCTTACCCCACTCCTTCTCCCTTCCCTTGACATAAAAGAAGCCTGGATCTTAGGCTTTCTTTAGATGGATTTGCAGAAGCTTATGGGCCTCCCCCATCTTCTCCAGCTGGTGCCGTCTTAATCACTAAACCTTTCCCAACTCCAAATTCGGCTGGTTTGAATACTGGCCTTTGAAGCATTGGGCACAGGAAGCTTGAATCAGTAACAGGGGATGGGGGGCTCAATATTAAGTCTTGTAAATGGGCAACAAGTAAACAATTACACAAATTTAAGATTATAATCAGCGTTCTAAAGGACATAACCAAGATGATGTGATAGGGATTAGGGAACGGGAGCCCACTTTAGGCTTTGAGTTTTAACATTATTGAGCACCAGGGATATGCCAAGGCATTTGTTAAAATTGCTCAAATGTTGTCATTTAACCCTGAGACCCACTTTTTGAGGAGATGTGGAATTAGCTTGTTAGAGACAAGAAAACAGGTTCTGAAAGAAAGAGTTGCCTGTCAAAGGTCACAATTAATGGTTGGTAAGTCTGGGGTTTGAATCGAAGGGGACCAGCGGTCTGCCACCTCAGCACCTTGCCTTTTGGGAAATTGATTCTAAACTGGTTATTAAGAAACAGACTATGAAAGAACTTTTCACCCTCCCCTGTCCCTGCCTAAGTGATTCAGGTAGAAAGGCCAGCTCCAGGAAGGGAATCTCAGCACACTCGCCTTAGCATTAGTGGGGAAAGGATGGGGGGCGGGCCTCCTAGCTACAGCCACACCCTGCGCCCCATTGTTCCCAGTCGCCCAGCACAAACTGGCCACCATGTGCATCCTGCTCTTCCTCAGCTGCCTGTAAATTGCAGATTTCCTTCGAAATCTCAGGCCCCCGCCCCTTTCGTCCTCGTCCACGGTGGCATGTAAACCTCAACTGCCCTCTTAGCTCCCACTCAGATTCCTATGGCACCCTCTAACTTGCATGCCTATAGCAAACTTTGTACATTTTCTCCTGTTATTCGGCCTCTGTTAATTTGATTGTTAGCTCAGCTAGAAGAACTTAGAAGGTAAGAGGAAGAGGTTTGTTTTAACCCCCACAGAACCAAGTTTGATATCTAAATTGTCTGTTTCTCCTCCTTCCCACCCCTTCTTTCAAAGCTCTCCCACAGAACAAACCTCCAGGCCGCAGCCCCTTGAGCCTGCCCTTCCCCCACTCCAGCCCAAATCCCAGCTCCCTCAGGTTTCTTCAGAGTCCCATTCCTACAAGACCTTTTTCCAAGTAAATTGTTCAACAAATCACATTATCCACAACGTGCTGCTGGCAGTGAAACAGCACTTGGTGTTAGACAGCAGGCAGGCGGGGAGTGGGGGGGTCAGACCAGACCCTGGCTAAGAAAGAATTCAGAGTCAAGACTCAAACTATAAGGGAAAGTTTATTTAGAAAGACACAGGTAGCACAGGTGAGCAGTAGAAGAAATGAATTCAGGAGGCAAGTTGCAGAGGCAAAAGAAGGGCCTTTGGAGCTTAGGAGAAAGAGAGGCAAGGAAAATGCAGCTGGGGGAAGGGGGTGGAGAGAGGTACAGTCCTGCTTCATAGAGGGAGCCCCACACTGGGTCTTCTGTCTTAAGGGTGTTTATCTGGAGGTCTCAGGGGAAGATCCCAATAGAATATTCAAGGTCACGGTCTGTACTGATGGGTTAGCCCCAGGGTTGGGGGTTTTAGTCAATGCAGCTGGTTCTGATGTTAGCCATGGTGTTGCTTATCTGGTTTTTCCACTTTTCTGGGACTGGAGCTGAAACACAACTGAGTCTTGGGTGCATTTGATGTGCGTCATAACCCTCATTGTCCTGAGGGCTGAATGCTGAAGGGCTATTCTCCTACCCCCTGTTCATTCTCCCTCTAAGGGTGTCTAACCTGCATGTCTAGCAACATGCCGGCGATGTGAAAGGTCAGGGTTGCCCGTTGCTATGCACCCAGGGCTTTCTGCCTGGTGACCTTCTTTCTGTACCTGGCCCACCATCGTTGCTCTGCTCATGTCTGCCTCACTGCCTCCCACAGCTAATAGAAACTAAATGTATGACAGGTACAATTCTAGTGCATGCTAATAGCACCCTCTTTTCCCAAACAGGTAACACCTGCGTATTTAAATAGTAGCTTTTAGGGAGGTATTGCCAAGCCTCAGGGACTGTTTTCTAAGAGTAGAAAATTCAGCCACGAGGTAGGCTGAAAGGAGAAAATGATAATTAGTTAGTATTTACTGGGCTCGGTGATACGCCAGGCCCCATTTTAAGTGCTATACATACATCGTCTCATTATTTTCCAAAATAGTTCTATGAAGCTGGAATCCTTTGGACCACCGGAGAGCTGGCATTTGAACCCAAGTGTTCTGACATGCAGCTCTGAGCCAGATTTCCAAAGGGGCACACACAGAAATTAAATTACAAATCTCAAATGAGGTAAGTGTGAACTGGTGAGGTCATGAAACCTACAGAAAGCTACTTGGCTTAGGTTATAGACATATTAGTTCCCTTAGCTGATTTTTCAGACAAAACTTTGGTCTTAAGCTTCATAAGAATTACTTGAAAGAACTTCAGCCTACAAATGCCCTTAGTCTCAGATCTCTTTGGAGCTCCTTCAAGTTGCAGATGACAAGGGCAGCTAATGAAAGCATTTGCATAGTTTAAAGTTCAATATTGGAGGAAGGACAGATGTTTGAAGTCAATCTGTTACCAGCTCAGAGATTCTTGACCCCTCCATTCCTCAGGATAGAAATCAAGGGAGGAAGTAAAGAACATTCGGAAGGGAAGAGTTTATTAAAGCCAAAGTAAAAAGGGCTGGGGCACCAAATGAGCACGTACTGGACTGGAAGCTGTGTGGCTCCCCAAGTTACTGCTGCGGCCTGGCTATGTCGTATGGTCTCAGCCTTCCTTCCCCTGCTTTGGTGGGCTTGACTTGACGAGAGCAAGCGCAGGGCAGATTCCTCTGTCCTTCAGGTTTCCTGTGGTGAGCGGGCACTTGGTTTGCACAGACTTCGAGTGTATTTCTTTGCTTGGTTCCTTATGGCAGGCGGGCTCTTATCTCTGCAGGCATAGGAGAGCTACAAGGGGGGACCCGAAACAACACAGAGTTTATTTTTTTAAAAAGTGCATTTATTCTTACACGATTAAACTTCAGCCACCTTCAAAGTACTCTTCACATGATGCAATACACTTACTGAGACTTTTTTAAAATACTTTATTTATTTATTTATTTATTTATAGAGAGAGGGGAAGAGAAGGAGAGAGGGAGAGAAACATCAATGTGTGGTTGCCTCTCACGTGCCCCCCACGGAACACCTGGCCTGCAACCCAAGCATGTGCCCTGACTGGGAATCGAACGAGCAACTCTTCTGTTCCCAGGTCTGTGCTCAATCCACTGAGCTGCACCAGCCAGGACAAGACTTCTTTTTTTTCCATTGCTCAAAGCAGTTTTTGAACTTGTCAATTTTGATGACTTTTAGTGCTTCTGCCAATTTTTGTTCACCTCTTCCACATCAGCAAAAAGTTTCTCTGTAAAGGCTTTTTTTCATCCAGAAAAAAAACAAAAAAACAAAAAACCTTGCTCAGGGCAAGATCAGGTGAATAGGGAGGGTGGAGCATGGGGGGGTGAGGAGGGGTCATGCCATTTTTGGTCAAAAACTGCTGAACACCCAGCACGGTATGGGCATGTACATTCATAAATCACCCATCATGAAATGGGCAATCACATTGAAAAGAGTCTTCAAAACAAACTGAAGCTGAGCGCAGCCTCTCACAACAATGCTAGTTGGTACACTGATACAGATGGGTTCCCAGAACACTCATGTAGCAGGGGAAGCCTGTACTACAATGGGCTCGCCCTCCAGAAGATAATTCTGGTTGGGGGGGGGTCCCCCCTCATGCTCTAACCTGGCAGACCTGTTTCATTAGCATTTTTCTGGTTCCAGCCAAGAATGTGTCTTTTTTCAGGTCTGACTCAGGGTTCAGTGGCCTCCTATAAATCAAATTTCTATTTGGCACTGCTGGATGAGGAGCACGGGGCTAGATGCTGCGGATACTCCCCATGATCAGTGACATTATTCTTGTGCTGGGTGCAGCAAGATGTAATTGGAAAAGGGTCTAAGGTTTGAAAGGAGGCAAACAAACCCAAACTCATCTCCCAATTCTGAGTGACTTCAGGCAAGTCAGTTTAGTAAAAGGGGAAAAAAGGATTCTTAGTTTATCAGATTATTATGAGGTTCATTGGAGACACCAAAGCACTGTGTACGGTGGCTGACATAGTAGGAAGTCTACGGCATAAGTTCCCATCTCTCTTCCTGTGCCTTGTCCTCTCTCAACTTGAGTCTCTGAGCTTAGCAAAAGCCCATAGAAATGGAACAAAGCAGTCCCTGGGGTGGGGATGGGGGAGAGAAGTGCTCGCATGGGAAGCTGAGAGCGGGGACCCCATGAGCAAGGAGAGAAGGAAGGCTGAGAGCTTCAGATTTCTAGAATCAGGGGTTGCCAAGATTTAATATATTTTAAAAAATGGAAATAAAGTCAGCATATATCTCTGTATATAATGGTTTTTAAAAAAATAATGGGTAGCATTATTCTGCAAAAGAGGGTCAGTTTTAAAGATAATATGCCTTTAGAGGCACAGAGTCTTGATTATGTTCTGAAGAACCCAAGCTTCAGTCTAATTTCATCCCTAAACAGTACTAAGGTTTATGATATTTAAGAACTGCTGAATTGAGCAGGGTCCATAGAGGAAAAAAGGCAAGGAGACAGAGAGGCAAAGAACACAGGGGATTTGGGGATTGACTGAAAGGAGAGACTTATGGATAACTTCAAGATTTCTTATTTGGGAGTTATGGTAGCATCAGCCCATCAGGGACCTTTAAAAATCGTGGTGTCCTTGATGCATCCCAGGGTCCTTAAATCAGAATCTTGGACGGCAGAATCCAGGCATCAGTACTTTTTTTATAGCAGCCCATGTGATTGCAATACATCAGCAACCTTGTTCTTCAAAATAAGGAAGTCAGGTAGGGTATTGAGATGAGGGACAAGGGGGATGAGCATAGTGATTCTAGCTGTGTCAAGGTCAAGGTTCCAACAAGGCATCCAGGAGGGAATTGAGAACTGGATCTCAGGAAGGATAGAGCCGCTCAAGATTTTGGAGAGCCATTCATGCATTCAATAAACATCCTATAAGGACCTTTAAATGCCTGGATAGCAAGTCAGCAAACAGGGTCCTGTTTCCCCAGGGGCTTATATCTAGGAGGCAGCAAACAGATTTCTAAACAAAGAAGCAAAATAAAGTGTTATGAGCGCTAGACAGAGATCCGTATGTAGGACAAGACAGGAGGCCTCAATTCCCTTGGGAGTGGTCAGAAAAGGCTTCATAGAAAAGGGACAAGAACAAGGCACCCTGAGGGAAATGGCGAAACAGGAAAAGATAGGCATGGGAACCATGGAGCCGCTTACTTGAGGTTAGCGGGCCAGGGAGGAAAATTGAGCCAGGTGACGATCATCAGAAATAGCAGTCAGAAAAAGTAATGTAGGATAAAGTACCCTGACAGATGATGGGGGAAAGAATGGCTGATGGGAGGGGTACCATACACTACAGAGACGGCAGAGGGTGAGGCTGAGGATGGTTGTTAGGTTTGATGATCACCATCGATACAGAAGTTAGTTTCCATAGAGGGAAAGCTGGAGGAGAAAGAGTGGGTGGTATTTGAACATGGAGCCATTGAAAAAAGGGATAATGAGAAGGCTAGAGAAAATATTGTGGGGAAGCTGGGAGGAGCATATTTAAATATTAAAACAGAGGAGGTGCCTGTAGCCAGAGGAGTTTGGGACTCAGGGTTGAGCTATTAAAGTTGCATTCCTCTAGCCTGGAGCTAGAAGACCCCTTCACTTCCTTTCTCCAGCTTGTGCTCGCACGCTCGCGCGCGTGCGCTCTTGCTCGCTCTCTCTCTCTCTCTCTCTCTCTCTCTCTCTTCTCTAAGGTGATGGGGATAGAGACCTTGATTTCTAAGGTCACATTCAGATCTGAAAATCTAGGAGAATTAATAGTAAGAACAAAATTGAATGAGAGGATAAAACTGCATTACCTACATATGAGCTGTAATAAGTCAACTTTGTCTTCGAGACGTATGTACTTGGCATGTTCAGTCACCTCATTCCCCAGGCATATGCCCTAGAACCCACTTATTTAAAAGTATGAACTAACCAAGGGTACCACCTACCATCTAGGCCTCTACACTGAGAGGTGCACAGTACAAAGGTCCAAGTCACAGCTTCCGGAATCAGAGAGTCCTCACTAGCCAGCTAATGAGGTAAATAATTATATACTTTGGTTTTTCTAAACTGTAAGATAACACCATCCGAAACAGCTACTCACCCTGGATAAACAGGTGGAGGGAATATTAGTTACAGGTAAGACCAATCCTATTGTGAGAAATACTATCACAACAAAAATATTTTATTCAGTATTTTAGAATCCTCGATATTGGGCGGTGGGGGGAGCTCTTGGTGTGTATTGCTATTGACCTTGACTTCTATTTTAAAATATATAAGACTAAAGGCATAAATTGGACTAAGCCTACTTTGATCTCTCTTGTCACCATTTCCAGGGCCAAAGAAGGGCTTGTGCAATTGGACCCAAGTTGACAGCAGAAAGCAAGGTTTATGGGCGGAGCGGGGGATGGTCTCATCCTATGGTTAACCGCCATCACCTGGAGACACCCCACTCTCTAGCAGGCTCTGGCATCGCTGGAGATTAACTTCGGTAATCAGATGTTATGCACAGAAAAAGGAAATAAAACCCGCTTCTGACACCAGGAAAGCCCCTTCCTCTTCTCGGCCACGGTGGAAGGCACTGCTCCCAGGGGGCAAGGATAGGAACGCAGAGCTTGCTAGGCGGCGCCTTGCGGTCCCTCGGGAAATTAGAGCAAGACAAAGGACGCCGTGCTCCAGGAAGGTCCCTAAATTCAAAGCCAATCCATCACCTGCTGCTTTAAACGGCAAGAGGCACACCTCCTATCTGGGATCTCTGGGGAGAGGGTGAGAGTAAATATTTGTAGTTTACTCAATCCATTCCGTGGTTAAATATGTATTTTGTGGGTGCCAGTAACTGACCTAAGCATTTTATGCCCCTAATTCTAATAATAATCCTGAGGTTTGCGTAATTAACCCCGTATTTCTTTAGCTACAAAGGGAAGCGAAAGGGGCAGAGAAAAAGCAGCAATTTGCCCAGTAGGCGGCGGGATCAGAGCTGGGATCTCTAATTCGCAGACTGAGGCTCCGGTGCCCAACCCCCGGCTCCGCCCGGGCGAGAAGCCCACCTAGGTCGGGAGCAGGAGGCCCGTGTCCGTTCTTGCGCGTGGGGAGCACCTCCTATTGGTCCCACCTGGACCTGGCAGTGCCTCCCCGCAAGTCCCGGGGCGCGCGCGGCAGGTGCGCAGCTGCCCGGGAGCCCCACCCTAAAGTCCCCGCCTCCGCTCCCTTGCCTGGAAGTGGGCGCCCCGCAGCGGCCGGGCAGATCGCCCAGCCTCCGCCAGGAGTCTGGGAAGCGTTCGGGCAAGAGGAGGAGCCAGGGACACTGTGCGGGTGGAGTCGGGAGTCCGAGAACCGTGGAGGCGTTTTTTTCCCCGGCACCCGGCTCTCTACGGCTACCATGGCGTTTGGAAAGAGTCACCGGGATCCCTATGCGACCTCCGTGGGCCACCTTATAGGTAAAGAAGAGCGGGGGCAAGACGCCCCGGCAAGCCTTAGTGACGGGGGCGGGGGGACCCCTCCCCGCTTGACTCTTTCTAGGCCTGCGGAGGACAGAGTTGGTCCAAGTTTGAAGAAATACTTCCCCTCCCCCTACACCATTCCCAGGGCGCCCGCATTCTGCCCGGTTCCTTTGAAGCATTTCTTTATGGCTGACTCTTTCTAGAACCAGTCCTCAAAAATCTGCCTCCCTGTTTATGCCTCCTAGGAAGTAAAATCGAACAGGTGAGCCACGTGTGGGATTCAGGCGTGTAGTGTTTGGGCCTCTCAAAGGGGAGGATTTAAACTTCTCTGCCAGGGTTAGTCCCAAAGTGTCTTCCTTGGGAAGGACAGTGCTGCGGCGACCGGTTTACAGGGGAGGACCAGAAGGGTCAAGGAGGTGAAGTGATGCCACCTTACTGTGAGAGGCAGGTCTCTTCAACCAGTTCTCCCTGGCGCCAAGCCCTTACAACCTGAGTTACTTTCCTGAGTAAACAAAGAGATTGAAAATGCTGGCACCTGGGGTGCAGGAAGTGGGGAGCAGAGAAGCCGTCTGGAGTCACCAGGGACCACCACACAGGTGTCCAGCTCCTTTCTCCTGTGGCTGTATCTGAATACTGTCCACAGAAGCCAGTGACTCCGTTCTCCCTCTTCTCCCCGATGCCTCCTTTGGGACCCAGGTGTGGCATCAGTGCTTAATGATGCCGAGCAAAACATGATAATGTCAGGGACTTAGTGGGGTGAGGAGGCTCAGATCCCGAGAGTTAGGGCAGCAGCTCAGTTAGGTGCGGTGTGACGTGGAACACACCACTTACCGTGAACTTTAGTTCTCACTAAAATAAATTAGTGAGAGTTACTGTCACTGAGGAGAAATGATTTTTAAGCGGCTGCTGGAAATCTGTATCCTTATTAGATATTAGATAAACTCTGATTCAGATTGCATCTTCATAGGCTGATTAATTCTTTAATCTGCAAATAATTACTGACTGCTTGGACCTGGATGAGACAAAGGTAAGACCCTGCCTCAAACCTCAGGGCATGCACAGTTTTGTAGGGAAAATGGACACAATTTTATGTGTCCACAGATGTTATGAAACCTTTACAATACAAGAAAAATGTAAAGCCACCCAAAACTTATGAAAAGGGAGAAATGAACTCTGCCATCACTTTTGAAGGGTGAATAGGAGTTTTCTAGGAAGATGAGAGAAAGCATAGAATGAAGAGCAAGGAAAACGGCAAAAGGAATAATAATAGTATGTGCCTAAGAAACGCAAGATTGGTCAGGTTTGTCCAATGAATGCCAAATTCAGAGAGTTCTTTTCCTAGAAGGGAAACAGTTTCCCCAACCAAACTTGTATTCTTTCCTTTTTAATTTTATTCCTCATTCCCCCTAGGCCTTGGTATTTTCATGTTGCGGGATCTTCTCCATTCTTGTAGGGAAGATGTTAAGGTCATTCAGGTTGAGTGTTCTTTTACCCTTCCCAGATAGCATTGTGTGTTCTTAAGGCGGCTCCTTGGAGAGAGAAAAATGTCTCAGTGTTTAAAGTGGCTGGGTGCAACCTGGGTTAGTAAAAGTGCTAGGAGTGACTGTCCTCTACTGCTAAAGGACACAGACAGTTTTAGTAGTGCTGATATCTTTTTTCTTTTTTTAAAGATTTTATTTATTTAGTTTTAGAAAGGGGAAGGGAAGGAGAAAGAGAGGGTGAAAAATAGTAATGTGTGGTTGCCTCTCCCATGCCTCCCACTGGGGACCTGGCCCAGGCGTGTGCCCTGACTGGGAATCGAACTGACCACCCTTTCGTTCACAGGTTGGCACTCACTCCACTGAGCCAGACCAGCCGGGGTCTGATCGCTTTTTCTTAACACCTCCTCCCCCAGGAGAATTAATGATTTTAAGAAACAAGGTGGCATCAGACTTTGTTTCTTAATCATATTATCTCGAATCATGTACTTTGATTTGAATGTTATATACCTTGCACTGGCTTGGTATATAACAAGGTATTATGTAGCCTTGCATAATTTCCTTAACTTCTCTAAACTTCTATTTCATCACCCCTAGCAGTGGGTTTTATGAAATGACATGAGCTAAAATATTTAGCATGATGCCCTTCCCCTTGCTGGTGCCCGCTCAGCAAGTGTCCGTCCTCTGAGAAACAGGCAGGCAGATGGAGATTTAGCTGTCCTGGCCTGGCCCTGCAGCCAGGTGTTGTGCCTGCAGTCTTTATTAATAGGTCACTCATTACTGTTGCTACAACAGCACTCTGAACGTGGGTTCTGATTGATTCCTGAATTACTGGGAATCGCTCCGGAAAAAAATCTCTTTGCCCTTTGGTAATATAAACTTAATGGTACTTGCTAGCAAACCCCAGGCAGGTTATTTCAGGAAGACCAGACATTTTTCATTCCGCTCTGGCTCAGAGTCAACACAACAGCTTTTTCTTTGCAGAAAAGGCTACGTTTGCCGGAGTTCAGACTGAAGACTGGGGCCAGTTCATGCACATTTGTGACATAATCAACACTGCCAATGACGGGTGAGTACAGAGTGTAGTTCTTGCATTTGCCTTTGATAAGAAGCCCAGAACTACAGTGCACTTTCTCTCACAACCCCTTTGGTTTTCTTGTTGAAAGGGTGTTTTCCCCCACCTCCACCCCCCAATTTAGGTACCCTTTTGAAGGCATGTCAGGTTGAAGTATGAGGAGAGCTGCTTGTTTCAACATGTGCAGTGTCTTGAGAATCCATTATAATTATTCCCCTCTTCGTGTTTTCCTTAATAGTTTTGAATTTTGGCTCCGATTCCTTGTTCTTTAAGAAAAGAAAAACTTTGTAAGAGAGATGTTTTCTTCTTTAGGAATTTCCCCTGCTCCGATTGCTGGTGTTTTATGTTATTCTAACTGAAAAATATTAACAAGAAGCTAGTGGGCGCCTGAGGCGCGACCGGTCTCTAGGCAGTTGTCATTGTAACCAGGAAATAATCTTGCAATCTTCTTTTTCTCCCAGTCACAAGACAGTATTTTTCCCCCTCCGAAGGCCAACGTGCCCATGTTCATGCTGTGTTCTTAAAGGGCATGCTGTCGTTTGCTATACTTTTCAATGGTAGAGAATTGAGGGTTTTTTTAAAAAATTGTTAAGAAGGCTAACCGTTTGGTGCGTTTAGTCTGAATTACAGATTGTTATGAGGAGTACGGTTCTGTTAATTTGTGTATATTAAAGTCAAAAATGACAACAAAAGAGAGTTAGTGTAGTTTATGTCGATGAAGAAAACATTCCACTTAATTATTGACAGTATCAATGGGAGGTGCTTCTGGTTAGTGCTCTAAAGTGTTTGTGGTGTTTTCTTTGTAATTGTGTTTACTGTATTTGGTTCTTCTGTGAATCTTTTCGTCATTGGTGATACTAATTTCTTCATTGATAATGCAAAAAGCGAATCTAAAAAGTCAATTTTTTTTCCTTTTAAAACAGTATCTTTATTCTTTTAAATGTCTCCAAGACTTTGATTATGGATTGTAAATAGGATTGTTTTAGAAATATAGAAAATACCTACGTAATATTGTATTTTATAATAGCAGCAATTCCATGTAAGCATATGTAATATTATATAATTATTAACATATAATGGAAATCCACCCATGCAAACATAACAAAATTAGAAGGTAATCTATAAAAAGGATGTGTATTTTTTCAGTTTTATTAAGATATGAAGGACATATAACACTGTATAGGTTTGATGGGTACAGTATAATGACCTGACATGCATCTATTGCAAAATGATTACCGGGTAAGCTTCGTTGGCGTCCCTCACCTCATGTAGCTATAGCATTTTTCTCCTAGGGATGAGAACTTTTACAGTCAACTCTCAGCAACTTTCAAATATTGCCTGCGGCGGCACCAGCCGTAGTCATAGTCTCCACATTGCGGAATATATCCCCATGACTCACTTACCTTGTCACTGGGAGTCTGTGCTTTTTGGCCATCTCACAGAACCTTTGGACCCTCTGCTTAGCACTGCATGACTCCTCCTTTTGTAACATGAAATTGCAGCATATTGGAAGTTGACCTAATTAGTCATATTGCCTATAGGATGCTCAGGAAATACTAATAGTCTTAATCAAAATGGGTGGCCTTCATTGGTTTGGAAAATTGCATTTTCTGTACACTGGTCCTGTACCTTGACAGAGGCATGTGTGTGTACATTTCATAAGTATTCTAAGTAATAGTCTTACATAGATTTGTTTGTGTGTTAATAGTTAAAATTTAATTTTAAATAGTTTTCAAAAATACATTTACATGAGTGATGCACGGACTTTAGAGAAAATTTACAAAATGCAA
Organism: Anoura caudifer; assembly: GCA_004027475.1. Taxonomy (NCBI): domain Eukaryota; kingdom Metazoa; phylum Chordata; class Mammalia; order Chiroptera; family Phyllostomidae; genus Anoura; species Anoura caudifer. The sequence goes on along the minus strand of PVKU01005402.1, from coordinate 45,638 downwards.
AGGAACGTATAGAAAAATCAGAAATGACTCCACCACCCAACAAAAACTATAGTGAACATTTTGGAGTACTGATTCGTAACTCACTTGTTTTGCTATTAACATGGGATGAAATTTTTTCCATGTCTTAATTATTACTCCATTTAATAAGACATTTTGAAGAGCCTCAGAGTATTTCTTAATAGGGTTTATGATGAATTATCTGTTCAATCTCACGTTGCTGGGTATACATTTCCAGTTTTTGTATAAACAGCGCTACAGTAAGTGTTTCATTTGGTTCTCACGGCGGGTCGCCGGTCTTGTCTGCCTGGATGTATGAGGAAACAGGTGTCAGAGGTGCTGCCCAGGGCCGCCCAGCGGAGCCACGGCCTTGGCCTTCTGCTCAGCTCTTCCTCCTTCCACAGTGCATGCCGCTTTTCAGAGACTCCTCATTTTCAGCTCTGCCTACGTTGATGATTACCTTGTATTTACTGCTGTAGGCCAAAAGATGCAGTAAAAGCTTTGAAGAAAAGGATTTCCAAAAACTACAATCATAAAGAAATTGAACTTACCTTGTCAGTAAGTACTTTCATGTTATAATTAAGACTCTAGGATTTTCCAAGCTACGGTCACATTTTAGTTCTGGGTAAATATTCTGAGATAATTAATAGGTTAGCAGAATGTTATTTACAATATGAATTAAAGCTGTTTATTGAGAATTAAAGAATCAAGAGTGTTTAGTTGATTATAATAGCTTTTAATTTTGTGGAAAGAGTGTCCCTGGAAAAATCAGGTTTTCTTGGTCAGGAAATGAGGACTGGTGGTTAAACTTATAAGTACTGAGCTGATCAAAAAGTGCGCGTATATGTTTCACAGGAAGGGAACTGAAGTCTTAAAAATGCTTCCCCACTAGCTTTGTATTGCACTTGAACACCTTGGTGGAATTCTGAGGTACAGGCAGCTCATTAAGTTTCAACCAAGTTCTGCTGCTTGTTGTAACAGGGGGAACATTCTTTTGTTGATTTAAGTAATTCTCCTATGAGCTATATTTTCTGTGAATTGTTACTGGACCTGTAACCATTTTCCCCTTATCCTTGGCCATATGACCTCTGCAGTCACTTTGGTGAGTTGCTCTTTTTACTTTGGTATGTTTTGCAAGCCTTGCCTGCTGCCCGAGAGTGAGCTGTGTGGCTTTCTGCATGCCTTTGGACCTCAGCCCAGCCTGGGCCGCTCCTGGTTACGGCACTAATCAGCCAACATCACACTGCTCCTAGGGCCTTCGGGAGTATTTATCAAGAGGGCCAGGGGGCAGAGGTGAGCACAGCTCCTGTCTCCTAGTTCTCGGTTACCTGGAGAGTAACTGAATGAGAAACAGCCTTAATGATGCTTTCACTAGACAAGTGCCAGATGATCTTATTTATAAGTAGAATCTAATGAACCAAATAGCTAACGACCAAAATAGAACCAGAGGCTTAACATGGAACATGGAACAGGCTAAGAGGTGTAAGGGGGACAGGGGGGCAGTGGAGACTGGTTGAAAGAGGTTGAAGGGACTGGCCAGAGAAGGCACAGACACGAGGGACGGACATGCACAACGGTGTGGGGACTGACTGTGGGGAGAGCTGGGTGGAGGCGGGCAAAGGGGGAAACATTGGGACAACTGTAATAGCGTAAGCAAGAAAACATTTTTTAAAATGATTCTTTCACTGAAGAAACCCTCCAATTTGGGAGCTGAGGAGAGTTTTAGAGGCACTTTCTTCCCTTACCATCTTTCTTTTGACTTCCCCCTTGTCCTTGACCCATAACAGCCTCCTCAGGGAGGTGGTAGAATGGAGGGAACTCTGGAGGGGAGCGGGGAACTTCAGCGACTGTATCTCTGTGCAACGGACCGATGCTAGAAATAACCCTTTCCCTGATACCTGATTGATGCTCTCGACAGCCCTGTGAAGTGGTTGTATTCTCAACTCCATGTCACAGACGAAGAAACTGAGGCTAGTGAGATTAAGTGATATTTTTCCACCCAAGGTTTAAGTGGCATTGTCCTCAGATTCTAAATTCCATGCCCTTGCCCCATACCACTTGTTTCTCAGAACCAATCATGCCCCTTCAAAGAATGGGCTACTGTGGTTTGTGGTTTGTGGTTTTATCACGTTCTCAACATTTTGTTATTGTATTTCTCAATATTTTGTATTGGTTTCAGGTGTACAGCTTAGTGGCTAGACAATCACATACTTTACATAGCACTCCCCTCGATATTTCTAGTACCCAGCTGGGTCCAACCATAGTTATTACAATATTATTCACTGCATTTACTATGTTTTACGTCCCTGTGACTATTTTGGTTCATTTGTATCTTAAGGTCCTGCATGCATGGTGCAGGACCCACAAATCAGTGCATCAGATGTAGAATTCATGATTTATAGTGCCCCACCCCCAATACCACCGCTCCTAGCGTTCAGGAACACTCAGGGTTAAGAGAAGGTACGGTAGAGTTCAGGTAGAAACACGTGCAGCTTTGGCATGAAGTGGCTCTAGACTACCGCAAGGCTGCCGAAGGTTAGGAGACTTGAATGAGAAAGGTCAGGGCAGAAGATGCATTTATGCCACTTTCTATATTTTAGCATATGGTACTGTTTCACCTTCTTACAGAAGCTTCTCCTCTATAATGAGCTGGTCTCTTCCTTGTTGTGCCCAGCCTACTCGACAATCCTATGGTTGTGTCTTATCTCTATCGTCTCATCTTTCTCCATTGGGGTTCCTTCTTTCTGGGGATGAACCAGGACCCTCCCCTGAGGAAGCTGGGTTATTCCAGAGTATTGTTTCTTCTGGCCCTTCTGACCCTTCGTTTTGCTTGGGGTTTCCACTCTCCCTTCCCTCCAGGTTGTCTGATCTTTCAAGCCTTCCTAGCAGCTAGCGGTCTGTTCCCATTACCTGTTCCACCTCAGGTAACTGTACTTGCCCTACCTCATGATTTCCACACCACTACGTGAGAACACATGAATCTAAAAACCTGTGCCAAAATAAGAGTGAAAGTCATAGGTTGCGGGGCCGAAAAGCCCCTCATTGTTCAGCTAGGGTTCATTAAAGGACCCGCTTCTTGGATTTCCTTTTAAATAAGCCTTTGACTCTGGTAGCTTCTTTCAGATTTCCCCAAGTTGTATATTTCGTGGGCCAGTGACCTCACCTCACACTACTCACTGCATTGTAGAGGTGCGTTTAATAGTGTCAATATTGACTTTAATGTCATTAAGCCAGACTTGACTGTGATGGAAATTAGTCACTGAAGTCATCATCTAATGTGTGTCAAAGGCAATTACACGCCTACCAATAAACTCTTTAAAAATGAATCCCCATATATGACACTTTCATTTTATTACAGGGAAGCAATGAGAGGGTGTCAAAGTCAATGATAAATGTTCCTTCTATCATCTGTCACTTGGGTTCTCCCTGGTCTTACTAGCCGTGATTGGGTGTTCCATGGGGTATGACTAGACTGTGATTTTCCACCATCAGTTCGTGGAGCAGTTCTGTCAAGCAGCCAGTAGTTTTGTTTTTTAAAAAGCATCTTGTTACCAGGCTGTATAACTCTTAGACCAGTCTTTTCTCGAGTGAATCGGTTAGTCTCAGCAAGATACTATTATTGTCAAATGGCAAGTGGTTGAACAGGTTCCTTGGAATCAATTAATTAATAGGTCTTTGTGGAGTACCCCCTAGGTGGTGAGCTTTGGGGCCTTCAGAATTAGGGTAAAATAGTGTAAAATGTGTTTATTCCTCCATGAGCTTGTCATAGAGCGAGCTCGGCCCCTAGGGTGGCCATACCTTGATGTGGTCTTCTTCAGCTCTGGAGGGCCCGAAGCCTGGTTTGCTACGCTTGGTTTAGACACTATGAGAACAAAACCTACCAAGTAGCTCTTTTTCTTCTAGCTTCTCGGAAAAGAATACTTACCTCAGCTAATCAGCACATTCTCTCCTGATAGAAAATTACCCATGGAAACTCGTGATCAAAATAGTTGCCATTTAGATACACAAAATAGAAACAGATAACATAGAGAACAAACTGACAGCTGTCAGGAGGTAGGGAGGGCTGGGTGAAATAGGTAAAGGGATTCAGCAAAAACAAAACAAAACAAAACAAAACACTCCTCATACACACAGATACCAGCACGGTGATTTCCAGAGGGAAAGGGCAGTGGGGGCAGGCAGAAGAGGATAAAGTGGGAGAAATGGTGATGGAAGGAGACTAGAGCTTGGGTGGTGAATACACAAAACAATATACATATGACGTACTATAGAACTGTACACTTGAACCTATATAATTTTATTAACCAATGACACCCCAGTAAACTTAATGAAAATAGTTTTGAAAATAGTTACTATTTATTAAGGTCCTGCTCTGTGTCAGGCTCTTCATGCACATTATATTTTAATTCAGACTTCTAAGAGGTCTCTAGAGGGAGGGGTTATGCTCATTTTGCAGGAAATGATACTGAAGCTCAGCGTAAGGATAAGTAATTTGCCCAGTCAGGTGCGGAAGTTGGCGTACTCGGTAATTTCTCTTGGTTCCCTGACCCCTAGATTCTCTGTCCCACCTCAGATTATGGTTTCTTGGTCGTGTGATGTCCAAAGATAGGTTATTTAAACACAATCTTCACGTGGTAAAAATTGCACCAAAGCCCAATTTCAAAATGTATAAGAGCAACACATTTGATATTTCCAATTTGCCACAATAGGTTTTGGGTGTTTTAAAATATTTTTTAAATTTTTTAAAGGTTTATTATTTTATTTATTTTTAGAAAGACGGGAAGGGAGGGAGGAAGAGAGGGAGAGAAACATCAGTGTGTGGTTGCCTCTCACGTGGCCCCCACGGGGTACTTGGCCCGCAACCCAGGCATCCGCCCTGACTGGGAATTGAACCATGACCCTTTGGTTCCCAGCCCGCACTCAATCCGCTGAGTTGCACCAGCCAGGGCTACAATAGGTTTTATTGCCTTTTTAACTGAGCTGGGTGTGTGTGAAGGAAGTGCTGGCGACAGCATAAGAGTTGACGTAGAAGTAAGTAGTCCTGAAATTCTACATTCCAGTCAGAAGATACAAAGGGCATAATTTGTGACCTCCTGATGTTAACGTTCCCAGTGCCTCCTTTTGACTCTTTGATTTCGTACAGGTAACCTCCAGGGAATGTTACCTGTGGTAACAAAATCTTGGTGCTCCGCAGCTAAAAATTGGTTTTTGACCGTTGAGCAAGAAATTACTATTCATTTTACTACTAGAGGATGAAGTAGTTCTATAAATTCCCATTGAACGAGGGGCATTCCTGTCAGCTTTTCACCGAATAAAACGCATAATGCATCAGGCAAAGAGTCATTTGTTATTCAACTTTTCCACTTATCTTTCCCTAAGTAATTTGCATTCAGATAGATTCATCTTAATATGTTTTGGATTTTCTTTTTATTTTCTTTTGCCTTAGATGTTTTCCCTGTGTTTCACATAGCTGTGTGTGCTCAGCTTCTGTATTTTCTGATTGCCTTCTTAGCTATGGTGCCCTTAAAAAACTACAGCTTTCAGCCCTGGCTGGGTTGTTCAGTGGTCGGAGCATCATCCTATACATCAAAAGTTTACAGGTTCGATCCCCAGTTGGGGTGCATATGGGAGGCAGTCGATCGATGTCCCTCTCTCTTTCTCTCTTGCTAAAATTAATAAACATCCTCAGGTGAGGGTAAAAAAAGAAACTACAGCTTTCCTGCCTTCTTCATTTTGTACTGCCATGAACGTGACGGCGCACAGAGCATGATATGGAGTCAATTTTCAGGGCCCAGTTTTCTGCAGAGATGATAATGCCTGTCCTGGTCATGTGCCTGTGTCTGTAATGGTTTCTGTGACCTCTCTAACCCAAGAGGTAGTAGCGTGGGAACTAGAGAGTAAATTTTGGTTTCAGATCAACTTTTAGAAATGTGCTTTCTGCATGCAGTTCTTCAATACCAACCCATTCTTTCTTAGTTTGACTTCTGCTCATGTTTCTTTATTAAATATTGGGTGTTTTCCCACAAATCAACTAAGGACCCCACTAATCAACGGACCTAGCTGCCTTTTTCTCAGTCCATATTCTTAACTGGTTGACACACCATGCTCCCAGACACTGCCCTCCTTTGACCTTACCGACATTATGTTCTCTTTGTTTTATGCTTCTGTTTCTGTTGGTTTCTCCTCAGTTGCCTTTATCGAGTTTTCTTTGGAGGTGGGGCCTCTGATAGGTGATTAGTTAATGAGGGTAGAGCTCTCTTGGATGAGATTAGTGCCCTTAGAAAATGAGTCTAACATGTGAACCCCATTGTCGCAGCCATTCCCCACTCTGCTCAGCATAGGCAGCGTTGATTTTTAGCTGAACACTCTCCTGAACTCTGGTTGTGCATGTCCAGCTCTCAGCTGGGTATCTCCACTTGAATATCCTACAATTCCTTTTGTCTTAGTCACCTTGGGCTGCTATATACCATAGACTGGGTGGCTTAAACAACTTATTTCTCACAGTTCTGGAAGCTGTGAAGTCCAAAATCAAGGTGCTGGCACATCCGGTGTCAGTTGAGCACCCACACTCTGGCTTGTGGGTGGCTGTCTTGGCCTATCCTCCCGTGGTCCAGAGCGGGATCGCCCCTCTCATCCCATTTTATAAGGGCGCTAATCTCATTCGTGAGAGCTCTGCCCTCATGACCTAATTAGCTATGGAGGGCCCTGGCTCCAAGTACCATCACATTAGGCCTTAGGGACTTCAACATCTGAGTTTGGGGGGGACAAAAACACTCAGTCCCTAATACTTTTAAACTGTAATAGATCATTTTTACCCCAGACCACTCATACCATCTCATCCACTTCCCAATTTCCATCCAGGGTGCCACAGTCTCATGCAGAATGACAGCAAGGTACATTTCAGTTTTTGAAAGTTCTTCCTCCATAACTGGCTTGTCTGTTCCTTCTTTGAACCCATATCATCCTGGTTCAGGCCTTTCTGCATCAGGCCTGTGCTGTTGGGTCCCTGCTGGATTTCTCCATCATTCTACGTTCTTCTTTCCGATTTGCTTTGCAGAGTGCTGCTGGAAAACCTCTCCTGAGTCTTACTCTGCGCCATTAGCCTTTCTCGCAAGTTCAGGATAGAGATGTGAAGCTGACAGACTGACAAGAACCCCTCACTGCCACCCACGTTCCTCTACAGTCTGGGTGATTCCTCTCCAGACTCGGTATCTATCCGACCTCTGCAGGGTCTCCAGCTTGGCTCACAAAGAAACCTCTAGAGACCAAAGTGCTTGTTTTTCCCTTCACAATATTATTCATGTGTCTAGAATATAGCTCTACACTCATTTTCACTTTTCTTAACTATTCTTCAGAGCCCAGTTTAGGACCAGCCTTTCCTAAAAGTCTTAACCACCTGGCCCTCAATTATCACACATGTCCTTAAAGGTCTATAACTTAGAGCAACTATGTAATTTATGATCCAGGACACTCTTTATTAATTAATTAATTTTAATATTCTTTTTTAATTGAATTTATTGGGGAAGAACAGGACACTTTTGAGAGGGAAAGAGTATCATTATTAATAAAGCCAGGACAACAGGAACATACCAGAACTTCCTTGGAAACTGGGACAGATATCACCTTGTCTATAGCCAATGTGTTTTGTTTCTATTTCCCATTTAGTACTTTGTATTATTGTTAATGCTCTTGCAAGAAGTCTCTGTGTGGCAAGAATTTTTAAAACATAAAATACCTGACTAGTCAGGGGCACTGACTTCTTTTTTATCAGATTGTCAAGTAAAAAAATGACAGCCAACATAGCAATAGCCATCCAGTGTGAATACCCTGTCTTGAACCATAAACACATAGGTCATATGATGGAGTTGCATTTTATTGGTCACGTCATATGATAAGGTTGTGTCTGATTGGTTACTTTTTGGTACTAGCAATCCTTATATATAAGCAGAGGCACCTGATTTTTAAAAAAGGCACTTTGGGGAAAAAAGGGGTAGGTAATTGCTATTATTATTATGTTTTGTACATCAAACAAAATTATACCTATTTTTTGTCAGATTGGCAAAAAATATTTTTTGTGTGCTGCAGAATTTTAGTAATTAGCTTATGTGTGTCATGAGATGAAAAAGATTGAAAATCGCTGCTTTAAGCAGTTACATTATTCCTTAAACTTCCTCATGTTCCCAGAACCTAACATTTTCCCATATGTTTTAGTAAATACCAAATTCTGTTTGTTCACTAGAATGCTGGTAGAAATTGTTACTTAGCAATTTTTACCTTATGAAGACGTTTTCCCAAAGAAATTTAGTGTTTCTTTTCTTCCCCTCTAATTTAGCTTATTGACATGTGCATGCAGAACTGCGGTCCAAGTTTCCAATCTCTGATTGTGAAGAAGGAGTTCATTAAAGATAGCCTAGTTAAGATGCTGAATCCCAAATACAACTTGCCATTAAACATTCAGAATAGAATTTTGAATTTTATTAAGGTAAGTGTCTTGTATGCCTTAAGGGGTGGCAGGCTTCTCTGTGTAGAGATTTAATTACATACCCATTGGCTTAGTGATCTTCTGTAAACCTATGATTGAGCCAGAAAACATTTTATTGTTTTATTTTCTGTATAATAATAATTTTTTGTCATTGGATGGTACCTTTTTTCCTCAAGAATTAGTAGTCATTTTCCTACTTTCTCTCCATTTCTATTTTATCCACATCAGTTAAAAAAGAGAGTGATGTGTACTTTCATTTTGTGGATACAAAACTATGTCTGAGTAGATAATGGACTACTTTCAAAGTTATTTGACAAAAGAGCTCCTGATGCTGTTTTAGAAAATGTCTATTCATTCTGGATTCGGTACAATGAAAAACAATGAGTAATATCTATTCCAGGGTTTTGTTAAAATGTTGAGGCATGGGAGTCTGATCATTAAAAATATTTTATGTTATTAGTCTAGTCTCTGAATATGTACAGTTTGTCCCTGGCATTCAAAAGTAGCTTTCTCTTTCAGAGTAACGTCCATAATCGTCAATTTCTCATTTTCTGTCCACCAGCTAAAGATCTGTTTTGTTTTTCTGCTGTTTTCAGACTTGGTCACAGGGTTTCCCAGGAGGTGTGGATGTAAGTGAAGTGAAAGAAGTGTACCTGGACCTGCTTAAGAAAGGTGTTCACTTTCCTCCCTCGGATGCAGAGGCTGAAATAGCAGAACAAGAGGTAGGAGGTCTCTTCCCTTGACTCGTGTAAAATTAGTATATTACATGGATCTTTTCTCATTGAAAGGGAAAATCCTAGCTCTATTCAGCATAAAGCAAAAAGATGAATTTATGAGAAGGATATAGCAGTCTCTCCTAGAGTAACTAAGCCACAAGAACGTTGGTGTTTGCTGCATCATTTCAACAAGCGGGAACCAAGCACTCAAATGCCTTGTGACTTGTCTACTTACATATGATTGTCGGTTTCATTCCTCTCTCCCTTTGCAGACCAGCTTCTTCCACATAGTCAATAACAGAGCTTCCAGATTTTCATGTGAGAGCTTTAGTGTTTTCAGATTCCAAGTCAAAAAACCTGGGAGAAGGAAACTCCCTGTACCAATCTGGGTCCATTTTCAATTTCTACACATGTCAACTGAAGTCATGCAAGAACATGATATGATGACTCCATGTAGAAACCATTTGGCTATGGTAGAGGAGGGGGAAGCTTTCAAAAAACAAAAAAAAGGATTGGTGCCAGACTAGGGTGTTTTCCTTAGGTAGTCATATAACCTACCTGTCATTTATTATTCATATTGTGTCTGAGAGAGTTTCTAGATATTCACAGGTATTCTCACATTTGCAAATAATTTTCAAGGTTGTGAGCTATGACACTTTGAGTGGCTGATTATAACTCGCCTCCTAACTTTCTGTAATTTCTGTAATGCAAAAACAGCAGATCCTTCCTTCTGTAGTTGGTGGGTCCTGGTGGAATAAGCAATACCAGGAGTCTTCGTGGAGGCTTGGTCCTGAGGGCTAGCCTCTACCTGTGTGGCCATTTGCCTTCTGTCCCCATTCTTTTATCTGCCCATGAGCCTACTCACCTCCTCCCTTTAGGTCTTTCTTCCAAGGCACAGTGTAGGGAGAGTGTGGAATCTTGCTACTTACTCAGAGTGTGATTTGGGGTAGAATCTTCAGTCTATCCTGGACTAAAGCAGAGTTTCACTTTTGCAAGATTTCCAGGTGATGTTTCTGCACATTCATGTTGAGAAACACCGGTCTCCAGCCCTGTGTTTGGCCTCTCCACCCAAGGATGGAAATGGAGCATTCACTCAGGGAGGTGTTCACTGGTGGAAAAGGATGCTTTACTAGCTGTGGCTTAAAGAGACTTGACACAAATTGATTTATCATTTGTTTTTAACAAACCAGAAAGAGGGCTATAATCGTACATGGCAGTTTGTCTTAGAGATGTTTGGTAAAAAAAAAATACTAAGAGGATTTTATCAAATTTTAAATCAGTTAATAATCATAATAGTCACCTTTTATTGACTACATATTGTATGATGGACACACCATTTGCTTAGTACTGTTCTCAAAATGCCAGGAAGATTAGACACTTGATGATGTACTCTGGGCTAATACCCTCTGACCTGGACTCTGGTTGGGAGAAAGTGATTGAGTCATTTGAATGGAAAAAACTGGGCTTGGGGTGTTTATGTTAATAAATATTAAATAATATTTCTATATTTCCTATTGATAGACGACTCAGATCTTGTCAAATCCACCAACATGTGTTCCTACTGCACCAGCTCTTTCTTCTGTAATTGTTCCCAAGAACACAACTATTTCATTGGTCCCAGAACAGGTAAGAATAGCAACAGCTGACATTATTGATGACTTTTTCTGAGTTCTAAGCAGTTTGCATACAGTTTATTCTTTTTAACAATGTTATGAGGTGGGGGTTGCACTGTTACCCTCATTTTGCAGAGGAGGGGCCTGGGATTTAGTGATACCGTGGGATTTACAGTGGTTCAATTCTAAGTGAACTTAATCCCATGGATTCTGTCTGACCCTAAAGCCTGAGCTCTTAGCAATTCTGCTTGGCTAGTGGCTTCTGTGTGTTTGTGGAGGTTGCACTGGGAAATGGATCTTGTGTCAACTAGCTGATTTTTATTGTTTTTGTTACGACTGTCCAAACACTCTTTCAGAAACCTCAGTCAGTGGTAGCTTTGTTACTAGCGTTCACTGGGCTAACTGAACTGCATTTACTTGTCTGTCTAGATCCATTTATCAGAGGTCCAGATGAGCAATTGTTATACAGGGTGGGGCAAAAATAAGTTAAGGGTTCTTCATATGGAAAATAATACAATAATTAATAAATAATAATGCAATGAACTCTCTGCTTCACGTACTCACAACTGTACACCTACGTTCACCCTACCTGGTGTGAAGGTCTTTTCTGTCCTCCTCTAAGGGAACTATCATTGAAGACTGTAGTATTATTATTCCGCATTATATAAAAATCCATGTAGTTAATTTCTCTTAGAATTTAATCCAGGAAGAAAAAAAAAGTGTTTCTCTCTTGATTAGTCCTTCCCTAATACCATGAGAACTGTAACACGTTGATTTATTTATTTTTTCCCCTATCAGTTTCCAAGAAACCCAGATTAACACTTTCTGTTTTATTCCATCCTTGTATAATCACCTTCCCCCTTCTCCAGATGGTACCTAATCTGATTTTCCTGCCTTTATTTTTAATGTCCGAAAGCATATTTTGGGGTTTACTACAGGAGATCTTTAAGTCCTTTCAGGTGATGGATTACACATTTGTAAAACATACAAGTATATTTTTTATTCATTAAAATATAAATTTGACAATGTTAAATTTTACAAAGACATTTTCTCTTCCAGTAAGCGGTCCCTAAGAGAAGGAAACAATGTAGCCACTCCTTATGTGTCACATGTACTGACTGGTGACTGCGTTGCTCTCTACAGATTGGAAAATTGCTCAGTGAGCTGGATATGGTGAAGATGAATGTGAAAGTGATGTCTGCCATATTGATGGAGAATATTCCGGGATGTGAAAACCATGAAGACATAGAGCTTCTGCAGGTGCAATATGATTTCAGGGCCAATCGATCCAAGGGTCTTTTAAAATTATTCTCTAAACTTAGAGCCTTAGAGGTGGAAGACACCTTAAGATTGTCTCATCCATCCTCCTGCATCCTCAATTGATTTCTAAACTTAGCAAAAAAAAAAAAAAAGGGGTGACTTTTTCAGAAATATAATAGTAATTTAAACATGTTCCTTGCCCTTTTGCAACAAATAATTTACCTTATTTAATCATTAATAGCCTTGCTTATATGCAATCACTTATTAGTCTCTAATAGTGTTAAATGTGTAAAAGTTGCCTCTATATTCAGCCATTCAACAAACACTAAGTAACTACAATGTGGTAAAGGACTCAGAAATGAGGAGGCTGTCGTAGGCCTCCAGGAACTTATGGCTAATGAGCACAATGGTTTTGTAAACCACAGTTTAATTAAATGCTGTAGATGCTAGGATAGAAATGTGCTTCTCACACAGTGGGATGAGGGTTGGGAGCAAGGAGAAAGGTGAGGTTTTTGGAAAGGTTCAGATGAAGGCACTACTCCGGCTGGAGGAAAATGTGGGCAGTGCATTGACCCGCATGAGCAGGCGAGCACACCATAGCAGTTAGTTCATTGTTACTCAAGCAAAGGGTCTCCCAGACCTTTCACTAGGTGAATCCATTCACCTTCCCCCCTAATAGTTTGTTCTAATTATCAATTTTAAGTTTGAACATACCTTTTACCATACTAATTTTAGGAGCAGAAAAAAGTCACTTTATAAATCTCTTTTTTCCCAAGTAAGTTAAGAACTTTATTTCTACTTTTGTCAGATTCCAATTCGATTTTTCTTTGTTATGTTTCCTTGAATTTCTCAGGTTGTTAGTAAATAACATTTTTCTTAATCATTACTTCTTAAAAAAAATTGTAAAAATTTCCTCGCTGAACAGTGCTTCTCGTTTCTTCATGGATCTACTTCCTCCTTTTATCCTTCCAAGGGTAGGAATTGTTTGTGAAGGTGCTCTTCCGTATTCTCTATGGATTCTCCTCTTCTGGGTGCAGTATTTTGTTCATCACCCCTTTCACCTGCATTCCTCAAATATTCCTGGCTACATTGCCGATTATGAGCTCATTTTTGCTTACAATTCCCTGGCAGCTGATCTGCATTCTCTGTGACTGAGCTCTCGCACACTGAGAGGAAGAGGCACGTGCTACAGCTTGTGTTTGATACTGTTTTCCAAGTGTGGGGGGTTGGCCTTGGGTGATGCTGAGTGGGATAGCTTGGGAGCTGCTTTTCTGAGTCGTGTGCTTCCTACTTTTCCAGCATGCTATCAGCACCTGGAAATAATACTCATGTTTCCGTCTCAGTCATCGCTCCCACCTCTCTAGTAGCTGCCCCTCGTGCCATCCTATCCCGCTTCCGCTGTCTCCAGGCATAGAGCATCCTTCCTTTCCCTTCCACATTCTGCAGCGGAGAGCGTTGTGCACAGTCTTGAATGTCCTCTAAGCCCAGAATCAGCAAATAGGCCAGGGGGCCACAGGCACGCCTGTCTGTTTTTGTGTTCTCTGTGAACTCAGAGTAGTTTTTTGCATTTTTAAAGGGTTATTTAAAGAGATAGAGATAGACAGAGACAGAGGGGTCATTTCTCAAGCTATATTTCTGCAAACCTACCTCCAGAGACGACTTGGGAGTAAGCTATACCTCTTAAGGAACTGCTCACCACCTCCTCCCATTATTAATGGATTTGAGTTTGTGGTGTCTCTTAAGCACACAGGAATGAGAAGATTTAAAAGCACAGCTTGGAAGTGTAAAGTTCCTGGTGAAGAGTGCTAAGATCTGGTCTGTACAGGTTATTGAGGGCCTTTGACGCCATGCCAGAGTGGGCTTAACCCACACAGCAGAAGGGAGCATTCTGAAGGACTGTATAGCCAGATAAAGTCTCAGAGAGATTCGTCTCGTGACAGTGACATGATACATTCTGGGGAAACAAGAAAATTCTCTAGGAAATGGTTTAAGACAGCATTTCCTGTTCGTCTTCTGCTTTACATGGGGGAAATGACATCTGTGGTTAAATAGTTTACAAAACCAATTGCCAAATGTATTCCCCCTCTTGGAGGTTCATAAAACCCGTTTGTATAGTAAAGGCTCTAAGAGTCTGTGTTTAATCCAACACTTACAAGCTGATTTAACCAAAGAATCATTTGCCGAGTGTCTGTTAATATCCTACAAAACATCAGAGCAATGTACCTTGAGAGAAACAAGTTAGTATTTTTAAATCAGTGGCATGAAGTGTATTACCTTTAGAGTATTTTACTTAGGAACAGTATATAATTTTGCTAAGGATTCTTGGGGTTCTTGGCCTTGGGCAGGTTCTTTACTGCCCCTGGACTTCGTTTATGTATATGTAACATGAAGAGTTAAGATGATACTCAGTAAACAAAAATGATACCCTATTTACATAGGTTAAAATTAATTATTAGAGTTGTGATATCATATCTTTTTAAAATATCCACAGTGGAAGGCTTTGTGACTCAGGACGTTTAACGAGCATGTTAAGCTAAAATGTAAAATTAAATATCAAAGTAAAAGAGTAGGTGGCAGATAATTTTCAAAAATAGACACACTCCGTTTAAATATGTGAATCCAGTCTCACTTTTCAGGCCATCCCGGAGCACAGGGCAACGCCTTTTTGTGTCAGTCTTTGGGTGCAGATGTTTGATTGAGTTTTTCAACGGTAATGCTAATTTGTTGGTTGCTGTTTTGATGCCAGAGCTTAGGGCGTGTGTTGCCTTGAATAGTAAAGAGACTTGGGCTGTGAATCAACATCAGAAAACTACTCAGGGCCAATTCAAGTTGAATGGGTTCTGGCATCCGATCAACTTCTTCACACAGCCTGTTGAATATGTAACTTTATTTTTTCTTTCTTTGCTTTTCGTTAAAAACATATGGAAATCTGGTGTGGGGAGTTCTATTCTCAAATTCTTTTGACAGATATTTCATTTTTTTTCTTTTCTTTTTTTTTTTTTTTTGGTAATCTAAATAACCTTATAAAGAAAACTATTTCTCCACTCACAGCCTTTGGGACAGCTTTGTGTGAGGTGTTTTCCCCTCACTTAAACAATTCCGACACTGTCTGGAGTTGGCACAGACCCCACAGATTAAGGGCTTGGTCCCACAAGATTGCCCCCCACTTCAGACACCAATCACAAGTAGTAGGCCCCCAGATTCCTCACACCTGTCTCATTGGGCTACACAATCAGGGGTTCCCACCACCCCCTCCTCAGGCTCAGTAATTCGCTACAGGGGCTCCCAGTAACCAGAGAAATACTTCACCTCCTACTACTGGTTTATTATAAAGGGGGCAAATGAACAGCCAGTTGAAGAGGTGCATAGGGCTAAGCCCAGAATGGTCAGGAGCTTCTGTCCCCATGGAATTGGGGTTTACCACCCTCGTGGAACCCGGATGTGCTCACTGACTCAGAAGCTCTCAGAGCCCCTTCATTTAGAGTTTTTGGGGGAGGTTCCATTATGTAGGCATCATAGATTTAGCCATTGCCATGGGTGGTTAAAGCAGTCTCCAGCCCCTCTCCTCTCCCCAGAGGTCAGGGAGGGGGTCCTCTAATCCCAGGGTTGGTCTCTCTGGCAGCAAGCCCCTCTCTTCCAAGAGTGACATCATTAGAGTAAACTCTAATAGGCTTGAAGGGAGCTTATTATGAATGACAAAAGATGCTCCTCACCCCTACCACTCAGGAAATTCCAGGGGTTTTAGAATTTCTGTTCTAGGAACTGGAGTGGGAGACCAAATCTGTACTTCTTATTAGATCACACTCTCACATCTCACTACGGTCAGTGTGAAAGAATTGGTGACATCTTATGTGGAGATAGAGGACAAGGAGCCTACGAGGATATTACAAATGAAGTCAGCAAAGAGAGACTCTAGAGAAACAGGGTAATTCTGTAGTACTTTTTTAGGGGTCCTCTCACACCTGTCCGAACCTCCATATAAAGCTAGCTCCCTGCCTGGCTTCCCCCTTGTAACCAAAGGGGCTTTTGGAGGCTTTGGCCTGAGCCTGGCTGGGACATCAAGGTGGACGGCAGTGAGGGGCCCCTGGCAATGAGCATCCCAAGGGCATATTCTGACGGTAAGAGTGAGTCTATGAAGCAGTCATACAAGTATCTGAAGCCAGCCTTGTGAGTTGTGAAACAGACATCTATTTCTTTTTCCAAAACCAGCTAACAAACACAGTTTCTTTTAATCTCACTAAAATAATAAACTTATCTCTTCTTTGTTACCCAAATCCCATTGAAATGATAGAAGACATGTGAAAATTAAGAATAAACTCTCCCGGATTGTGGAAGAGCATCAGGAGCATCAGAAGACGAGAACCGTGAGAAGATTCAGTATCAGATAGCGTAGGTGGGATCAGACTAATGGAGGAACCCACGGCCTCACCCAGGCAAAAGGGACCCTTCCCAAGTGACTTCCCCCAGAGGGAGCCATACAAACCTCAAGGTTGGAGTAAAATTGACGGGTTTTGAATACACACATGGAGAAGAAAACAGCTGCTAATTTGAAGAGCGGGGAGTTTCTGGTACGGCTCTTGTTGACCGAAGAATGTCTAGCCCTGTAGAAAAGCTTTATAAGTTTATTTGAAGCAAAATTTTGAAGACATGCCCAGAAACAAAATCTGAACAGATTGAGAATGAGAAAATGCTCCAGAGAATGGCAGTTTTCCAGTTTCTTTTCTGCATTTAGAATCGTAAGGAAGGTACATGAAATGCAGTGGTGGTGGATTAACGCGGTGGGGGGAAAGCATAGCGAGGAAATCGGAGAAACACGATTCTTTTACATCGGTGGGTACCAGGTAGTTCATAATGAACAGTCACAGTATACAGAGCTGGTATTCGGGAGACAAGACAATCATGGAGGGTTCTTTGGCCTCCAGCTCTGGTAACTCCAGTCGTGCCTTTGAGGGGTCTGGAAAAGAAAATTATTCTGACTTTTCAAAAGTGTGTTACCCTAGATGCAGAAGAACAAGGGACAGAGCTCACTTCAGGTCGAGAGTGACCTTTGCTAAGGAAGCTAGAGGCCTGGGATGTGACTACCCACTATGCCTGCCCCGTTAGGAGTGATCAGACCATCCGTGTGGTCCCTTTTGGTCATTGAGCTTGTCAGGCCTGCCGCGTGCCCCGCTGAGCTTGTCAGCTTTATTACTTCGTCCCTGTTTTGCTCACGCTGTAAAGGTTGGAGAAAAAGGACTGTCCTCCAATTAACTGGGGGTTTCCAAGGAACCAGAAGCCTCATCAGTCCGAAGGAAAAGGACCGGCACTCAGTAGGGATTTTATACATGAAAGTCGCATTTCTAGAGATGATGCTGCAATGGGGCTGTTAGAGTTCTCAGGAAGAAGACTTACCATTTTCCTGTGTGGTTATGCAGTGAAAGGGAACCTCTGGGTTTTCTACTGTTCAAACCAGCACTACCCACACGGACCAGGTCTCCCACACCAGCTGGGTGTCCCACAATACAACTCAGTTCTGACAATGGCTACCTGGAGTTCGCGTCAGGCTCCACAGGTTCAGGGCTCAACCCCAAAAGACTGCCCCCCTTGAGATGCCCACTACAAGGCTGAGCCTTCCGTACTTTTGACCAACAAGCTATAAACCAGGGATCGCAAGGCCTCCTGCAGTTTGATAATGTGCTAGAACAACTCACAGAACACAGGGGAGCACTTACATTTACCGATTTATCATAAAGGATATTGCAAAGGATGCAAATGCATAGGCAGAAGAAGAGGTCCAGACGGGATCTGAGGATGGGAGCTTCTGACCTCATGCAGACGGGGTACCCCGCCCTCCTCACACATGGATACGTTTGCCAACCCGGAGGCCCTTTGAACCCCATAGTTTACGTACTTTTATGAAGGTGTGGGCCTCTCCAAAATGTGCCACCTTGGCATGTGAATTAATTTGAACTGAAGGCAAATCAAGACCTTGTAGGCTCATGAGAAACTTCTACCTCTCCCTTAAAAAATATAAATTAGGGATCTGGCCCGTAGTGAGCCATAACTGGATATAATGTTTCAGGACCCATCTCGAGGGCAGGGAAAACATGCAATTACTGAATATTTGCACTTCTTATCCACTGCACATGCCCTTCTCCGGGTTCTAACCATTCGGGCCACTTCCATTCCTCGGGCACACTGAGTTCATTCTTCCTGGGGAGCTCTTTCACCCTCGACTCCCACGTCTCCCTGTCTTCTAATGGCCAGCTTTTTCTCGTCAGCCCTGTCTTCCTATGTCATCTGCCAGGAGGTCTTGTCTGACTTCCCGGTCCGAAGTCAGCCACTTTCCTGTCACATCCGCATTTCATTCTCCAGTAGCACTCTGGCGCTTTCCTTGCATTTTGGTTCAGCTGTCTTTGTCTGCTAGAGTGGCAGCTCCACAGGCTTCTCCTCTTTCCTGCTCCAGTTCTGGCTCCCAGACCAAGTACCTGGCAGGAGGTAATCAGTCAATGAAAATATCTTTAACGTGTTAATGGATTGCACCTAGATTTTATGTGGCTTAAAATTAAAACTTTTTTAAAGATTTTATTTATTTAATTTTAGAGAGGGAAGGGAGGGAAACGGGGAGAGAAAAGTTAACGTGTGGTTGCCTCCCATGTGTCCCCCGCTGGGAACCTGGCCTGCAACCCAGGCATGTGCCCTGACTGGGAATCGAATCAGCGACCCTTTGGTTTGCAGGCCAGTGCTCAATCCACTGAGCCACAGCAGCTAGGGTATAAAATTAAAATATGTATCGTGGGTATGAGTTACAGACTTTAGCTACATTTATTTTTCCTCAGTTAGATGGCTGGTTGCCTAAATGACATTTATTAACAATTCATACTGTCTCCTCTAATTAGAATCAATACAAGGGTGTCTTTCCAGAGGCTGTTCTCTTTGTTTGATCAATGTGTCTATTCCTGTGTTGCTATTATACTATTTTAATTACAGTACTTTGCGTTTTCATGTCTTCTAGGGCTTATCAGTTATTAAACAGATAGCATGCTCAATTTGGGTCATTTGAAGAGTTTAATCAACATACAATTTCGTGAGCTATCACAGGATTCAGAGAAACCACAGGGGATAGTTCACTGCCCTGGGCTATTAACTAATATTCCTCAATAGGCAAGAGGGAGCTTTGGCCAAAACCCAAAAGCAGGAATCATGTGGAGAAGGCAGCCTTGAGAGCAGTGGTACTTTTGGTGGAAAAAAATGAAAGGAATAAATATCCAGACCTCACTCTTCTCCTTTGTCCCATTTTCTGCCAATGTGTCCAATTGCTGAACACAGAAGGGAGGAGGCAGGGGACCTGGTGATGTGGGTCCAGGGCACAGAGCAGGGCCGAGAGGGGGGGACAGTGCATCCGGAGCACAAAAGAAAGGTATTCAGCACAGAGGAGCAACCTCTACTCAAAAGCTCCTTGGCCCTGCTTGTATAGACGCTTTACCGCTGATCGTGGTTTTGCAATTTGTTCACATTACAACTGCCCTCGAAGCTTGGAATTGCTTCCGGTTTTGTCTGCTGTTACTTACCCTCCTAGCAGCTGTTCTGTTCATTTGGAACCCGTTCCATCTTGTTTCCTTCCACCCAAGGTCCAGCGCACTTGCTTGGAATCCCCAGTCTGTTCTCCATTTCACACTGAACAGTTGTATCCTGAAGCTCTGCAAATTAATGGGGCTTCTGTTCTTTGTTCGACTCTTAGGCAGTAAAACTATTTTGCAAAGTGAATGCCTTTCCCTGCCACTATGTTGCTTGTGTACTATGAACTTCATTACAGGGTTTGGAGGGGGAGAGACTGGATTTTTTTTTTTTTTTTTTTTTTTTTTAGTTTGCCCAAGTGGAGTCCACTACAAAGATCCTGAGGCTACATCCAATCTAAGGAGTGTTGTGATGAGTTAAGAGTGTCGGCTCTGGTCACAGGAATGAAATGTTACTGCACGTGTTCCTGGCATTTGCTTTCTTGGCCTTGTGCACTTGGCTTTGGACCACCTGACTCTGGCCTTGAATAGCTGACTCTCCCTGGTACTTCCCATTTTAGTCTTTCTTATCTTGTTTCTGCCTAGCCCAAGAGAACAATGAAGGAATAGAATGTTTTCTTCGGCAGAATGAAGCGAGCTCCGATTTTGAGAGGATGATTAGGCAAAGACTTAACTCTAGCTCATTAGAGACTTTTAAAATCATGTGAATGTAAAATCTGATCCTGTGAGAGTTAATTTATAAGCAATCGAGAAAAAAAAAAAAAACTGAGAGGAAAATAAGAAGTTATCCCCCGATCACTCTTACTTTCTTTACCATTCAGAAGTCTGCAAGGAATTAAGAGCGGAAGGGGCCTTCCTTGTCCTTGAGTCTCTCTCTCTTCCTTTGCGTGTGTATGAGACTGCAGATTCAGAAAGGGGTTGATTTGCTCGCACAGTGGCTGGGGTGGAGCTGGGGTGAGAATTGCCTCTCCTGAGCCTGCGTTCTATCCGTCCGTTCTATCTCGCTTCTCATGTTGAAACCAGGATTAACTTTCTAGTGTCGGGGCTAACCTATTTAGTCTTTTATGTGGGTGTGTGTTAGCTCTGTAGCTAGGACAGGAGCAACTTGAAGGCAGTAACCAAGCCTTGTACTTGTAAATCCATACAACTATGCATATTTACAGTATATGCTTTGTACTCTAGAGTTTATGAGTGAGTTCATTAAATGTATCTTTAATAGACCCATGCTCTTTGTTGAAGAATTAATGATTTAGGACAAAAGAAGGGCTAAGCAGTTACTGAAGACAAAGGCTTTCAGTGAGCTAACGGTTGACAATACTTGCCCTGGCCAGTGCAGTTGGAGCATCGTCCCATAACTGAAAGGTTGCCGGTTTGATTCCTGGTCAGGGTTCGTACCTAGGTTGTAGGTTCGATCCCCAGTCTGGGCACCTATAGGAGGCAACCACTCAATGTTTCTCTCCCTTCCTCTTTCTCTAAAAGCAATGAGGAAAAAAAAAGTCCTCAGGTGAGGATTTAAAAAAAATGTTGACAATATTTATCGTTGGGACCAAGTCAAGAAGGGTTCTAATGAATTGATGATCTTCTTGAGGATTATCTTGACAATTAATTTGTCATTCATTCACTGAGGCCTGCATAACAGAAAAGAGACTGCCCGAGTAAGTTAGGCTGGGAAATGTTCAGTTGTAGGCTGGAGGTAGTTTTTAATTTGAGCAGACAGAGAGACATTTTCTGGGTCTCTTGCAGCCTGGGCGCAGTGCCCCGGGGGAGAGGAAAGATGCTACGGGCCGATAATAGGAGTATTGCCATGCAGATACTATTTCTAGAGAAGGCTTTCAAGTAAACACATTTCTTCCTGTCTTTACTTTTTTTCAAGGGAAATGTTCAGGCACCTTGCGTTTTCTTTGTGTTGCGTTGCCCTGTGTTGGCGAATGTGGCACAATCAGAGCTGGAGGTGAGAGTGCAGAGGGATCTCCTCCCTTAATTCCTGAGCACTCCGTGGAGGAGTAAAAGTCATCTGGGTGCTGCAAGAGGAAGCGGTTAATGAGCTCCTTGTTTTGCTCCAAAGACTTTTGAATTGATTGTTCAATTCACTTTAACTTAGAGGCCTGCCTTGGCTTTGATACGGTGTAAAGGGAGGCAATTCGGAGGGCTCCGTGACAGACATACGTACCAGCAGCTGTTGCTGTGTGTTTTTTGCTCACTCCCACTTGCTTTCCCACATCCACAGCCCTGCAGGTGGCCTGCTGTGGGGAATGTCTGACCTGTCCTTCTGGTCCCTGGTGCTTGATCTGCACTGTTTCCAGGTGGCTTGGCTCTCCTCTGAGACAGACATCAATTGTAAAGATCAGAGTGGGCTGGCTTTTGAAGAGGTTTTTCAAATTCTGCTTTGCAAACCTGCTGGGAGATACGGTGTTCCTTTCATGTTTCCATTCCATCCCTCTTTCCTGAGGGCAAAGGGAGGGTCTACACGTAACCGGAGCTGGAGAGGGAGGAGCAAGGGGCTATGGATATTGGTTGCAAATTCATTTCAAACTAATTAATTTCTGCACTTTTTCATCTCAGGCCTCTAACAACAATTGTATTTCCTTGATCTTGACATTGCTCTAGCAAGGCTGCCAGTGAGCAGGAAGAATAATTTTTGTATAATCACAAATGAAGGAACAAAGGAAAAGTTCTTATTCATCATGGGGATTGTATTAAATACTCTTCTGAGTTCTTTCCTTTGTATATCAGGTCCTGGGTAGTGGTGTGAATATCACAGGAATACTAGTATTAGTAATCTAGTTCATCTTCTAGTGATATCTCCTTACACTACCATAATACATTTATTGACTACCCACTGTATGCCCAATGTGGGAGTTTCAACTACAACATTTCCTAGTCTTACAACCCTACAAGAATGTTGTGTTATCTTTGTTTTATAGATGGTGGGGACCCTGAAAGTAAAATGTAATTAAATCCCATGTCAGGCATGTGTTTGTGAGAGGTCTTTGGTCTACTGAGTCTAAAGTCTCTTCCCTTTGCTATATGCCAGGGGCCATAAGTGAGCCAAATTTAGCTTGCCACCTGTCTTCGTTTTATTAGGATGGGGCCACAGTCCTTCCTTTACATTTGGTCTATGGCTGCTTTCATGTTATAATGCACAGTCAGATCATTTTGACAGAGAACATATGGCCTGCAAAGTAGAAAATGTTTTAATATCTGGACCTTTCAGAAAAACATTGGTTAACACTGCTGATAGTGGCCAAATGTTTATTTAGCAAATAGGAGACTTTTCTGGCTGCACATTGCAGGTATAAAACCCAGAGTCTATTGTTGATCTGTCTGTCTCACTTTTCCCCCACTTTTCATTTCCCTTTACCCTGTAAATATTTTGGTTATGATTTTTGTGGAGAGTAGTGGCTTTTACCTCTGAGTCTCAATGCCAACTAGTAATGGTTTGATTTATTTATTTAGCGAATTCCTGTCAGAGCCTTGTAATAGATTGTTTGAGATTCTAAATGGTTTTGTAACGCGTACGTTTTTCAGCGGGTCTTTCTTAAGGGGAAAAAGATCAGATGATGTAACAGGAGGGCGACTTCGCAAGTTCTCCTGCTTTCATTGTGAAAGGGGACACGTCCCTGTGGTTGTGCCTGATGCTAATATACTATCATGTGGACAAATTCCAGCCAAGGTGGGTTTGAAGAAATATTACTATCAGTTTTATGCACCTCAGGCTTATTTGGAGGCTTGCCTAGGACAGGGGTATCAAACTCATTTTCACCAGGGGCCACATCAGCTTCACAGTTGCCTTCAAAGGGCCGAATGCAATTTTAGAACCGTATAAATGTAACTACTCCTTAGTAGTTAAGCAAGAGCTCAGCACTGCCACCAGGTAGAAACAAGGTGCAGGACCAGATAAAACAAGGTGGAGGGCCGGATTCGGCCTGCGGGCCTTGTGTTTGTTTGCTACCTGTGTCCTAGGAGGAAGTTAAGTTGTAAGGTAGCAGTTTTCAAATGTCAGTGCATATAAGAAACACTTGGGATGCTTGCTTTAAAAAAAAAATGTAGATTCCCAGACCCTCAGCCTAAGAGATCCCGAATCAGCAAATCTACTGTAGGTGCTTCTGAGGCTTGCGGGCCACAGTTGGTTTGGGGAGTGGAGTCGTGGTTTACTGTGAGGATTCTAGGTGATTCAAATAAAGATGGTATCCATGACTCGTTCTTAGTTCTCGCTCAGTTTATCTTGGAATATGATGCGGTAACTATACATTTTAAATGTTTACTTAAGTAAAACATAATAGGAAAATCATGTTGCTGTAAATGTATTTGAACTACTTCTTTCTTCCACTACCTCTAATAATGCAAGTGCATTTTATGTTGTATGTCGTACATCATAGCTATAGAGTTCCTCATTATGTACATCTCATTTGCATTTAATGTCAGCCCTTGAGACAGACGTGGCAAGTAGTATAATTTTCATGTATCAAATGAGAAAATTGAGATTGAGAAAACAAGTGATTTTTTTCCTTAACAGTACAGCTAGCTAATAAGCAGTCCATCCCGAATTCCCATACTCTGCTTCTAATTTCTAGTCCTGCACCAATTTGTCCTTATGACACCTATTTTGATTTTTAGGGGAAAATGTAATCATTTATAACTTCATTGCCTTCTGAGGGGAAGGATGAGCTGTCCTTAGTAAAATACTTGGTAATCGCTCATAGGTCACTCAAGGTAGAGGGAGGTGATCATAGGTGTATACAGATTGGTGAATCAGTTGTCTTTATAGAACAACATTCCTAAACATGGAAAAAGAAATTGCTCCACTTTCTTGGACAGAAACTTTATAAGACGTGTCGCGAGATGCAGGAGCGGATCATGGACCTGCTCGTGGTGGTGGAGAATGAAGACGTAACTGTTGAGCTCATTCAAGTGAATGAGGATTTGAACAATGCCATCCTTGGATATGAGAGGTGAGCAGACAGCACGCCCTCCCCAGCCCTATTCCAAGTCTAGTTTCACCACCAGCCACTCAGCGTTCTTACTAGAGCACCTAGAAGGTGAAAACCCAGGACGATCAAGAACAAGTTCAGAACAAGGCTGCCTTCCTCCCAAGATAGGGGATCTTGGTCCTGGCCTCTGGGAACTTGTGATAGGGCTTGAAGGAGCCGCACTGGGGGCATTGTTGGGCCCTCTCGGGCAGCGTCAACCCCTAGCCTGGGAGCGGGACCTGGGTCTTGTTCACTGACTGTTGTCTGCACCGAGCACATTGTAGGCTGTCAAACAGATGAAATGCTACGAACAAAGCATCTCAGTGAAAGTGAAATTGCTCCTAAGGTTGAGGTGGAGAAGAATATGAAAAGAGAAGAGGGGAGAATATTTTATATGGAGAAAATAGTCTATGAAAAACCAAAGCAGCCAGTGAGGAAACTTTTTACATGAACATATATTTAAAAAAATTTTTTTTCCTTCAGAAAAGAATGACAGGAAAATTTTTAAATACTCATAATTTCATCACTAATATTTTAGTTCTAATTTTTTTATATTTGTGTTTTCTCCCTTGATTTTTATTTACTGCATAACAAGCCTTGTGTATCCTGTGTTTCTAAATGCTTTTGGGAAACCTTTTTTTTTTGGAGAGTGAGAGAGGAGAAGGGAGGGAGAACGGGAAAGAAAAACATCAACGTGAGAGAGAAACATCCATCGGTTTCCTCTCGTACGCACCCTGACTGGGGACTGGGAGTCGAACTGGTGATCTTCACTTTGCCAGATGATGCCCAACCAACTGAGCCGCACTGTTCAGGGTGGAAACCATTATTCTGAACAGCTGCATGCTACATAATGGCCCATGTTTCTCTCACAGTTCAGTTATCAGTCATTTACGTTATTTCTAACTCATTTATTCATTCATCAAAAACTGTTCTTCTAACCTTATAGTGGGAAACCCCCTTAAATCATAAATATCCACACTCGGATATTGACATAAATGCCCTGAAATAAAAGTACAGGAGGTCTATTTGGTGAGAGTCGCAGTGCCACCCAATCCAAGTGGGGAGGAGGAAGCTGCTCCAAGGAAGTGCCACTCAAGCTGAGAACTACCTACGGGGTGAGTGGGAGTTGAGCAAACGAGGAGGAGCAGAGCCAGAGCAGGTACAGGTCGCAAAGCTACGGGAAAGTGCCATAGGCCCGGGGGGGCGTGCCCCCAGAACCCAGCCCCGAAGAGCTGCAGCGTGCTTTGATTGACAGGTGGCTTTTTCTCGGTCTGAAAACATGGCTCCAGACAAGTCTCCTGATCTCTTTCCAAACCTATCCCCGGGCCTTCCTACTGTAGAAATCCTGCTGCCTCTGAGATCCCCACAGTTTTCTAGATCCATGGTGCTTAGTAAGAGCGGAATTGGCATTTTGGGTGGGACAGTGTTCTCTCCCTACTCACCAAATGCCAGTGTTTTCCTCCTGAAGAGGCATTTGGACACACCCTTAGGAGAATCGTCTCTGTTGAGAATCACCGGGAATAGGTACAGTGACGGTATGTCCAACCAGCTGATGAAGAATGGGGGCCCTGGCAGAACAGTCCTGGATCAAATCTTGATGGTTTCAGACAAGTTGTTTAAATTTTCTAAGACTTAAGGGTTTTTTTTTTCCTGTTTGTTAAAGAGGATAATACTACCTATTTGGAGGGTTTTCTTTTGGAAATTAAATGAGATAATATATTTAAAAGCACCTAGTGGAGTGCTGGCACATTGATGCTCATTCATTAAATTTAACTTCCTGTCTTCCTCCTCTCTGTTAACACCCCACTGAGCCTTTTAATTTACAGGTAAGATTCCCCCCCCCCCCCCCCCGCCATTGATTATCAATGAACCAAAAGAGTCAGTGAAGTAAAACAATAGCTATGAAATAAGCTCTTTGCTTCACTATATCGTACTCACCGCCTGTCAGCGACAGCAGCCATTTATGTGGAGAGATGACAGGGCATCGACTGAGGCTGCGAGCCCCGTGACTGGTGGTCACTCAGCTCTGGACAAACTCCCAATCCTTTGCCCTCGTTTTCTGTGGCATAAATCTGTGGAAGCTGAAAAATATCTAAGGAAAACCACGTGGTTTTCCGTAGAGTGCTGCCTTCTGGTTTTCATTTTGGACAATTCTGTTACAGCCCATAAGACCAATGACTAAAAGCATCCTCTGAAGGGGATGTGTGTTTGTTTGGTCTAGACGTCAGATTGCATTATGTCCATGAATGGCTCATTCTGATTCAGCTTCGAACCATGTGGGCCAAGAGCAACTGCAGTCGATTGCGAGACAGAAATGCTGTCTTAAGATTCAAAGTGAAATTCCTGCCTCTTGGAAAGATACATCTGGTGTATTAGTTTGATATAGCTGTGTAACAAATTATCACACACTCAGCTTAAAACAATATAAACTCACTACCTTACATTTCTTTTTTTTTAAAAATATTTTATTTATTTTTAGAGAGAGTGGAAGGGAGGGAGAAAGGGGGAGAAACATTGGCCTGCAACCCAGGCCTGTGCCCCGACTGGGAACCTTACATTTCTGTACGAGTCTGAAATGGGTCTCATGGGGCTGTCATCAAGGTGTCAGCAGGGCCACCTTCCTTTTTGGAGGCCCTTACTAGTATCAGGGTCCGGTTTCATGGAAGACAATTTTTTCATGAACCGGGGTCGGGGAGGGATATTTTTATAGCCTGCCACCAGGTGCAGCTTAGTTGTCCCTTGCCACTCACTTACAGGGTTTTGTTAGGAGTCTGCAAGCAGTTGATTTATTGTGGACTCTGTGCAGTCCAACCTCCCTGCTAATGATAATCCGTGTTTGCAGCCGCTCCCCAGCTCTGGCACCACTGCCTCAGCTCCACCTTAGATCATCAGGCATTCGATTCTCATAAGGAACGCGCAGCCTAGATGCCTTGCATGCAAAGTTCACGGTAGGCTCTGTGCTACCATGAGAAGCTAATGGCACCTCTGATCTGACAGGAGCGGAGCTCAGGCAGTAATGAGAGTGCCGGGGAGCAACCGTAAATGCAGATGAAGCTCTGCTCGCTCGCCCACTGCTCACTCCTGATGTGCAGCCAGTTCCTAACAGGCCACGGATCAGCACCGGTGGCCTGGGGGTGGGGGACCCCGGTCTAGTAGAGTCCTTCTCATATCGTATCACTCTTGCTTCCTCTTCTGCCTCCCTCTTCCACATTGAAGGACCTTCGGGATAACATTAGGCCCATCCATATAATCTCCAGGTTGCAATCAGCTCACTAGCCACCTTCTTTCCATTTGCCACCTAACTGAACATATTCACTGTCCTTTTGATTAGGGTGCGGGTATATTTGGGGGGGCATCATTCTGCCTATCATAGTCTGTCCTCTGGTTCCCAAAGATTCATATCTATCCCATATACAAAATACATTCACCCTATTCCAACATCCCCAGAAGTCTCCACTCAGCGCCTCCAGGGAAGAGATGTGCATATAAGGAAATAGAAATTAGTTCTTAAGGCTTGACCTGTGAAGGGTGTTCAGACCCAGCATTAACTAACTAGCCTACAAGAGGCCAGTGTCATGTGTAGATAGAAGGAAAAAACAAGTGTTTTAGAAAGGGAAAAATCCTTAAAACCAAGTGCATGTTCCAATTCACTGTAAGCTTTTAGACTTCAAAGTGTTTAGGTTCACAGAGTCAGTGTATTACAGTATTAACACCATGTTTCTAAAGCAAGTCTTAGTTTGCAAAGCACTTCCACACTCATCCACCTCTACTATCTGCTGATACCTTGCGTCTGAGAATAACTTTCTGAGGAAATGGTTCAGATGTCACTATTCTCTGTTAGCAGATGGAGAACTGAGGATCAGAAGTCATATCCATGGTCATATAGCTACTTGATACAATGCAGATACTTGAACCTTGACTTCTACCTTCAACTTTACTGCTCTTTCTAACCCGTTATTTTGTTTGTTCAACTGCTCTTCCTTTACCCCCCGTGTACGAGCAGCCTGAACTTTTAAAAAGTTATAAAAGATTAGTACTGTTAGTAGGTATCAAGTGTCTCATAAAAATGTAGATGAACAGTGAAAATAGAATAAATATATTTGAATTTTTATGGAAAATCATAATAGCAAAATTGAGAACAATCTAAATATTTGAGAATAATAAGAATAAATATGTGATATGTTCATAAGGTAATATATGCAGCCTCTAAAAATTGTATTTCTGACTAACTAGAAAAATGCTTGCACAGTAATTGAATTCAGATACAGAATTATGTAAAGCATAGTTTTAACAGTTTAAAACAGATTAACTTACAGAAAAATAAACTGGAAGAAGTACTGATGTTAAGGATTATTTCTCAGGTGATAGAAATGATTAGGGACCATTTCTAAGTGATGGAATTATTATTAGTTTTAATAGTTTTCCATTTTTGAGCAACTCCAGACCCCTAACCCCTCAACAAAGAGAAGGAACAAAGAGATAGAAGATGAAAACTCTGGAGGAGAAAACCGTTTTTAGACCTGGCACCCAAGGACATCAGAATACTTGGATGTGAAAGTTCCGCTGTGTATAGATTCTGCTACCAGTACCAATGTTGGGGCAGGGTACCCCACACCAACAAGCAGCTTATGGAATACCAGCTGGGCATCCTAAAATTCAACTGAATTTTGACAGTCTACCCAAAATAGCAGCAGATGCCCCAGGTTCAGGGCTCATTCCATAAAACTGTCCACCCAGCCAACCTCAGATGCATGTTGAAAGCCCAGGCTGTTCCCTTTGCTGCTGGCCCACTGGCTAGAAGATGGAATTTCTACCCCCCACCCCGCTCCAACCACACTGAACTTCCCTTTTCCTGCTGTGTTCTCTAAGGACGTCGTTACCTCTGTAGACTGAAAAAAGGTACTAAAGTACTTTATTGGGAATTGAGTGGTAATAAAGCTGACGGTCTTTGTTCCTAAATATTTGTGTACTGATAATTTAAATATTGTAGAATTTTCATATTCATATGCTTTTAAATATTTACATTTTGCTAATTCAAACAGGTTTACTCGAAACCAACAAAGGATTTTGGAGCAAAATAATCAGAGGGAAAATGCAAATGTAAGTGAATAGAAATGTTATAAAATATACAATTGAATGGTTTACAGATTATACAGTGTGGAGCAAGGTTGATGTTAAAATAGTCCTTGAAAAAGAGGAGACATGCCTTAATGACTGGGATGGTTTTGGTGGTAGAGAGTGTTGTCTCAATGACTTGATGTTATTCAGTTATTAATAAGAGGCCGTAAGAAGATGCTCTACCCAAGCAGGAGCCCATGCAGATGGTGAGTTACAAATTGGTACTCATGTTGCCCATTGAATGGAGACTTCTCCCTCAAGATGCATCCATGTAGGATCCTCTTTTCTCCAAAGGCAGTCTTCTGGGGAGAAAGCTGTGATACACTACCCAACACACTTTTTCCAAATTATGTTTTTGTTTGCTTCGTTTTCAGACTGCCAGTGCACCTTCTGCCCCATCCTGCGAGCTCGTTGACCTAAGCCCCAGCCCTCCGAATCATAGGGCCTCTCTGGAAGAGCTCAATGCCGTGAATGCTCAGCTTTCAGACTTAAGTAAGCAAGCTCACAAGCCTCTTACACCAGCAGAAGACCTTGCTGTGCAACAGTTCTCCTTGGTTTCACAATTAAATGCAACCAGAGAAGGGCTGAAGTCAGTTTGAATAGCAGAACTATATCATCAGGGAGTGTAATTTCTTGGCAAATGATTGGGTCATACCCAGTACAGGAGTGACCTGTGACTGGGGGAGGAAGTCCTTGAAAGCCATCCGATTGGCTTAGACTCTCCTGGAATCCACGTGGTCTGCTTTATAGAAGTGGTTCAATGCCATGGCTGGTACTCTGAACCCACACACTACTGTCTTTGGGTATCTCTGCCATACTACAACATCAGATAAGGGAATTTGGGTTGTAGAGAAATTCAGGAATTGTGAGGCCTTATCCACATGGTGGTGAAATGTAGAGGAGAAAACACAGGCTTTTCGGTCAGAGGAGTCCAAGTTGAAATCCCAGTTCTGCCACCTCTTAGCCACCTAACCTCTGGACTTCCCCACCTTATAAAGTGAGAACAGTGGTTCCTTAATGGGTTTCTGTGAAGGTAAATGGATGTTTACAAAATGCATTGTTGGCTTGGGGTTACTATCTTATCTATCTTATTTCTTATCTCCTACTATCCTTATTCCCAAAAACTTTGGTAAATTACAAAATAAGGATGATAAAAATAATGCTGAAGTCCAGAAGTTTTTACCAAACTATCACCAGTTTATTTTTTTTCTCTTATGTTAGGTTTTTCCAGAGTCAAAATATTTGGTATCACTGAGTTTGTGGTTTTCTTAAAACTTCCTTTATTTCTGACATGTTGGGCTGCTTGCTTATGTAGACCAGTGGGATGTGTGGAGTCCAATACATTAAAGAGTTTTCTTGAGTTTTTATCAGGAATTTTTTTTGGCGGTATGGTGGGGGAGGGATGATTATTCTCTTTGGGGCATCTCACTTAAGATGGGAAGTTAGGACTTTGGGGAGGTGGGGTAGAGCTGTGTATGCAATACAGTTTTGCTTTTGAAGTTGGTAGAACAAGGCACATAAAATCCCTTTCATTCCTGATCAGCTTGGGATTTTGTAAAAACCAGTACCGTAACAGCTGTTACCTTTTCAACAACCTCTCTTTGTGGCAGGGAATTTCTCTCTTTCCAATCACTCTAAAATGAGGCTCTTCAGTTTCTCTTTGAGAACATTTTATGATGACAGAAATCTCTGTCTCTCAATACTGTGAAAAAGGCAACAGAACAAGGTACAGACAGACTGTTTCAAATCCAAACAACAAGTCCAATTTGTGTCCTAGGTTTCAGCTCTCCACGTCCTCTTGTAACGAACAACTTGCAACCCAGTCTTCATCCACAGGTGGATTTTCTAGCCTTGGGAAATACAGAAACAGCCCTGTAAGTATATTTCTCCAGGACTAACACCGTCTCGCTCCGTTCCTTACGTCAGGAAGCATGACATGGTAGGAAAACTAGAGACTGCAGAATCAGACCAACCTGAGTCGGGGGCTCAGCACTGCTTCTTCCTACTAACTGTGCAACCCTGGATAAGATGCTTACCTAGACTGAGCCTTCAGTTTCTTCTAAGACTACTTCCTAGAATTCTAACAAAGATCCTGGGAGATGCTGGCTGTACCCCCTAATATAGCACTGGTAGATAATAAGCCTTCAGTAAATTGTCTCTGTTTCTGTTATTTTTAAAGTGGTAATGTGAAGTAGAGGAAATACAATGACAAAGGAAGGGGAAGCAAAATGAGGTTCAAAATCATTCAGCATCATGGCCATGCCAATTACCAAGTACTTACTATGTGCCAGGCACTTTGCTAAGCTGTTTTTGTTTATTTCATTTAACCTTTGCAAAAGATTTCTTGGGTCAGTGCTGTTACTATCATTCTCATTTTACAGGAGGAAAGGCTGAAACTTAGGGACTAGAACTTGCCCAAGTTCATATAGCTATTAAGTAGCAGTTCTCGCTAATAGCTGCATATTTTACTCAGTGATCCCCTGGATCTCATACTTCAGTGTGCATGAAAATCACTTGTGTGTATGGAATGCTAAAGTTTCTGGCCCCCGGAAATTCTGATTCAGCAGTAGAGGCGAAACCAACCATCCAAATGTCTTCTGGTCTTGAGATTTTCCCACCCCTCTGTGTTTGCGGTTTAGTTTGTGCATCACGGAACAGATGAATGATGAAATTATTCACAACAGTAAGGCCCCTTGGGAAACAGTGATGATGGGATCAAGTCATAGGTTGTGTTTATAGCCCACTTACTATCAGGCAACAGACCAAGAAGAATAGGAAAAGCCTACTAATTTCTTGCTAGTCCTCCCAATAGGCCTGAGGTAGGCACCCCATCTTTCTCATTACCAATGAAGAAACCAAGGCTGAGGATTATTAACTTGCCAAAGGTTACCCTTATGGTAAAATTGACACCCCACCCTTTTTTTGGATGTTCAGTTCTATGGATTCAAGCATGTACATAGATTCATATAACCACCACTATAGTCACAATACTGACTAGTTCCGTCAGCCCCCAAAACTCCATTGAGCTGTTACTCTATCATCCACCCTCCCCAACCTCAGCAACCATCCGTCTGTTCTCATCACTGTAGTTTCATCTTTTGGAGAATGCTTTCCAAATGGAATCATACAGTATATAGTTTTTGGTATAAAAAAATTGGTGTTTGCTTTATGTATTTGAAGCTGTTACAAGTGAATATGCATTTAGGATTGTTCTAGCTCCTTGGCGAATTGACCGTTTAATCATCTTGTAATGTCCCGCTTTGTCCCTTGTAAATTTCTTGGCCCTGGTGTCTACTTTGATATCACTATGGCCACGCTAGCCTCCTTCCAGTTAGTGTTTGCGTGGTATATCTTGTTCCATCTTTGTACTTGTCACGCTGCCAGAATATTTGGAGTGAGTTTCTTGTAGACAGCAGGTCGCTGCACCATGCATTTTTATGTATTCTCATCATTTCCGTCTTCAAGTGGTATGGTGAGACCCTTTCCATGCATGTAATTATATGTTTGGAATAAGATTGACTGTTGTGTTATGTTTTCTGTTTGTTCCTTTTTTTCCTCTGTTTCTTGCATACTTTTGGGTTATGTGAATGTTTTCAGTATTCTGTTTTATCTGTTGTGATCTTTGTGTAGTTTCTGTATGGGGGCAGGGGCCGGTTGCTTTAGGGATCGCCATGTACAAAACTCAAGTCTGCCTAGAACCAGTATTTGACCCCTTGAAGGGAAAGGTAGAAACCTATCACCATGTAGATCCCCCATTTAAATTGTGGTTATCACATATATTACATCTATATACATTGGAAAAAAAACTATCACTAGACAATATTACAATTTTTGCTCACAATCCACAAATATGTATTTCAAACCACTCAAGAGGAGACAAATAGTCTATAATATTTACCATTTCTCTTGCTCTTTTATTTTGTTCTGGTATAATTTCCCTTCTCCCTGAAGAATTTCCTTTAGCTGTTCTCTTACAGCAGGTCAATCAGCAGTGGAATCTTTTACTTTGACTTCACTCTGGTATGTCTTCATTTCATATTTGCTCCTGAAGGATATCTTCGCTGGATATAGAATTCTGGGTTAAGGGTTCATTTTTTTGCAGCAGTATTTAAACTCCACTGTCTTCTGACCTAAATGGTTTCTAATGAGAAACCTGCATTTATTCAAATTGTTGTTCCCTGTAGATCCTGTGTCGTTTTCTCTGTCGGTGCCTCCAAGCACCTTTTCTCCCCTAATTTTGAACACTTTGATTATGATATGTCTGGGCATGGATTTCAGTTTATTCTGTTTTGGGTTTACTGAGTGTATTAGTTTCCTGTGGATACCATAAAAAAAATTTACCACAAACTGGGTGGTGTAAAACCACAGGAATTTACTTTCTGAATTCCGGAGGCTAAAATTCTGAAGTTCAGCAGAGCCACACAACAGGGTTTTTAGGGGGAAAGCCATTCTTTGCCCCTTTCATACTCTGGTGACTATTGGCATTCCTTGGCTTGTTTCCACACTGCTCCATTTTCTGCCTCAATCTTCACGTTGCCTTCTCCAGTCTACAATTTTCACTGCTTCTCTCTTTCAAGCTCACTTGTCATTAGGGGTAGAGCCCATTTGCATAATGCAGAACAATATTGTCATCTCAAAATCCTTCACTTAAATACATCTGCAAAGACCCTTTATCCAAATGAGGTGACATTCACGGGTTCCAGGAATTAGGACAAGGACTTCAGTTTTTGGGGAGCCACCATCCAATTGACTCCACTGAAGTTCTTGAATTTGTAGGTTTGTCTTTCACCAAATTCATGAAGTTTTCAGCCTTTATCTATTCAAGTATTTTTTTTTTTAGCATTACATATTTTCCACTGTCCTTCTGGGAGTCTTGTTGATGCAAATGCTGGATCTGTTGTTGTCTCATAGATTCCTAGGGTTCTGTTCATTACTTTTCCCACCTTTTCTTTTTTCCATATTTTTTTAGATTGGATAATTTCTGTCAATCTGTGTTCAAGTTCACTCACTGTTTCCTCTGTCATCCCCATTTGATGTTAAGTTCATACCGTAATTATTTTTAAGTTTCGGTGACTGTAATTTTTTTTTTAAATTCTAAAGTTAGCATTTTGGACTCTTCAGATGTTGTGTCTCTTTGCTGAGACCTCTGTGTTTGCATTTTTTTATCAAGAGTGTTTGCAGTTGCTCACTGAAGCATTTGTGTTCAAGAGCCGCTTTAAAATCTCAGGTCATTTCAGCATCGGTGTCCTCATGATATCAGCCTCTGCCGATTTGCCTTTTCTCTTGCAATTTGAAATGTCCCTGGCTCTTCGAATGCCTAGTAAGTTTGGATTGTATGTGGGTATTTGTAATGTTATGACACACTTGCTCCTCCTTAAATCCTGTTGAGAATGCTGACGTTTTGGCATTAGTGGGCCAACAACCTTGTTGGGCTCACGCCGCACTTTTAATCCGCCCTCCGTATGCTGCAGTGCCAAGGCAGCTAAGTTGTCCCAGTCCTTGCAGTGCTGCTCAGACCTGTCTCACGTGTGCGCCACTCAGTGGTCAGTCCGGGGTCTGGATGGCAGCCGTGTGCCCAGTTCTGTCTCTGGCATCCTGACTGGGAATGAATGGATCCACAGAGGCAAATCAGAGGTGAGCCCAGGATTTCACAAACGACTTTATGAGTTCGTTTTCCTGAGTCCGTCCCTCTTTGTGGGTTCTCTGGTACTCTGCCTTCCTGGGACTCCCCTTTTCGGTTCTCCAGTCAGAAACAGGAGGTTTCCTATGCTGTGCATTTTCTTCATGGTGCTTGTGTCTGCAACCAAGTGGCAGGACAGAGAGGAAAAAAGAGACAAGGGAGTTTGCCCCATCCTCTGGGGATCACGGTTCTACCTGTTGGAGAGGAAGATTCCCCCACTCAGAGTTTTTAACCCTCTGGGCCCCTGATGCCCCCGATGTCACTGTAGCCACCTTGGGATTGCCTAGTGCTGTGGGTGTGACAACAGAGAGAAGAGGGGAAATGGGTGAGGGATTTCCACACTCACTCTGAGCACGCTGCCCGGTGAGTGAGAACAAGAGGGCTTCTCCGAGAGCTCTGTCTATCCTCGCTGCCCACTGCCTTCTTTCCCAGCCAGCCTGGAACTATTTACTTTCCCATCTTCAAATAGTTGCCCCATGCATCCATTCTGACCAGGTATTCTAGGTGCATGTAGTGGGAGAGGCAAGGCAAAGCGTGCTTCCTCCAGCTTACCCAGATCCAGAGTGCCCCCACTTCCTTCCCAGCCCCTACTCTGCATCACCTCTCATCCCGCGGGAAAGGACAGCGTGGTAGCTACTTGGACGGAAAGACCGAAGGCTCTGTTTTTACTAGTGTATGTGCATACTCCAGTGTCCCGGGGCCCCCACTGCCAAGGGACAGTGCCGTCTTTCCTCTCTGTGGTATTTGGGCATCATGACCTGGTGGGCACCAAAACCAGGTGGGATTGTTTTTTAAAATTAATACTTTTGTACAGTCCGAAGGTGCATTGTACTTCTCGTTTTTAGACCAGGAAAGTCGCCTTACTTTTTGCATTTGTGTTCTCACTGTAGGGTAATCATGCTGTGTTATCATTCTGTCCTAGGCCTGCCCAAAGGACCGGCCAAAACCTCGCCTCAGATCACACGTACGAGAGCGTAAGTGATGAACCCCTCGCTGGCAGTGCGCCTAGTCAGATTAGCATGGCCGAAAAGGAACTCCTGGTCATTAATTTTAATGTTCTTCTCAATGTCGCCTTGTATTTATAGTGTATTGATATAGCCCTTGTTAGGGCTTTTCCTTATTGTTTACTCTTTTATTTTTATTTTCTACATTACAGTTGACATACAATATTATATTTGTTTCAGATATACAACATAGTGAGTAGACATTTATTTAACTTACAAGGTGATCACCCTGATTAAGTCTGGTACCCATCTGACACCATACAGTTATGACAGTATTATTGACCAAAGTCCCTACGCTGTACTTTACATTCCCGTGGCTGTTTGTACAATTGGCAATCTGTGCTTCTTAATCCCCTCCCCCTCTTCACCCATCCCAAGCTCTCTTCCTTCTGGCAACCATCAAAATGTTCTCTGGAACTATGAGTTTGTTTCTTTGGCTTGTTATTTAGATTTCACATGTAAGTGAAAGCATATGGTATTTGTCTCTTTTCTGTGTGACTTATTTATAGATGAATAGACAAAGAGGCAGTGGTACATTTATGCCATGGGAAATTACATACCCATAAAAAAGAATGAAATCCCGCCTTTGCGACAACCTGCGTGGAACTAGAGGGTACTATGCTAAGTGAAGTAAGTCAGATGGAAAAAAGTCTTTTAAATCTTTTAAGAAAAATCTTTTAAGTAGGGTCTCCCTTCTGTTAGAAAGATGACAAAGGACCAGAATTCCTCTAGTGTTCTTCGTATTCGTTGTCTCTACTTCTTGGTTCTGGCCCTTTGACAAACTTCACTGGCTGTCGCCACTCGACCCTCTTAGCGAGGTCAGCAGTGACCTCGTTGCTGAATCTAGTGCTGCAGTTTTCTGTCCCCCTCTTACCCAATTTGTCGGTAGCCCGTGACGACATCACTTACTTCCTCCTCTTTTGCACATGTGGCTGTCGGGCACCTCTCTGGATCTTCTCTCGTCTCCTTTGCTTTCGTCCCAGCTGGGGCTCCCAACCTGTCCTTCCTTCCGTCTTTTCCTCCTCAGCAAATGACCATGCCACTATTTCAGTTGCTCAGGTCAAAAACCTTGGGAAATAGCTCTTGACCCTCTATATTTTTACCCTTTATCTTCAAAGTTTATCCATTATCCCAGACACTCTTTTTTTAAATTATATTTTATTGATTATGCTACTAGAGTTGTCCCAATTTTCCCCCTTTGCCCCATCTCCACCTAGCACCCCCTTCCCTCAGGCAATCCCCACACCACTGTTCATGTCCATGGGTCATGAGTGTAAGTCCTTTGGCTGCTCCATTCCTACACCGTCCATTACCTTCATGTCCACATCCCAGTCCAAGCCACCAGGTGGATGCTGCAGGGGCCTCCTAGGGGTTGCCCTGCTTCAGCCTTCACCCCCTCTCCACTCCCACCCATCACCACACAGTCTAGTCTCAAAACAGAAACCAGAGCAATCTTTCTTAAAAAGTAAAGTTACACGATGTCGCTTACCTGCTCTAAACCCACCCATGGTCTTCTTCCTCACTCCATTTTACTCAGTAAAAGCCTGAAATGCTGATCTGATCCCCGCTCCGTTATCTGTCCAACCACACTTCTCACCTTTCTCCCTTGGCTCACTCTATTCCCACCACATTGACCTCCCCTACTTCAGGGCATGTGACCTCGTGTGTCCCCTCCGGTCATCACAGGGCAACTCCAGAGTCAGGGCTCCGCTCCCTGTCTGCAGTGGGAAGGCATTCCCTGCCCACTATGATCGAGTGATAACACCCCACCCAGCCCAGTTCCTCCTGCCCAATTGCCCTTTTTTCTCAGAGCACTTGCCATCTGACATCTGTTTACATTTGCCGATTGTCTGCTCCATTGTATTTATTGCTCTACTTGTAGTTCCTGGCATCCAGTAGATGCCCAGGACATATTTATGCAACAAATAAGGAAAATTGGGAGAAAGATATTTCTAATTAAGACTTTTAATCTTTATTAAGTTCTTTTTAAATGTCATCACTTTATGCCTTTCCATAGGGTCAAGATAATTTTTTTTTCCTGTTTGAGGCTGAGATTTTATATTTAGTATAAAACAACAGAATCTGGATTGAGCTACATATTCTTGCTTTTACTTTTTTAAAGCAAATATCTATTTTTTTTAATTTTACATGGGAATGAGGTGCAATGGGCACAAAGCCAGACAGAAAAGCAGTAAATTGTATAAGTGGTTATTAGCTAAAAAACTAAAGTAATAGTTCATAAGTACTACTTCTTGTCCAGTAGAGTGTATGATTCGTGGAATAGTGCCACCTGGAAGCCTAGGAATCTAAATAATAATAATAATAAAAAAAGTGTAGAATGTTTATGTGAATATGCACTTTGCTTGTTTCAGTTGCCAGACTATTCAAATGCAACATTACTACACCCAGTGAGTCTACAGACCACTCCAACCACACCATCTAACCCGAGGCCGCCAGCCTTGCCCGGCAATCATCCAGGTACTCCAGATGCTATCATTTGCATAAGGAAAAATTGTGAGAATAAATGAGTCTGTCAGAGATTTATTGGTAATTGAAAATAAACATATAGAGGAAAAATTAGAGGAGTTTATTTGCATCTTCAGTTCCATGAAGTAAACAGGAAAAATACCATTATGACTGATATTAGGAAATTGTAAAAAAAAGACTCGCATTGTGCTGAATATTGAATTTTGAACACTGAGGGAAAATGAACCTTTAGTTGAAGTTTGAAATCATTTTGTTATATGGGTTTGTTGCACACGAGAGTAGTATTAGAACACCAGTGTATTTGTTCTTGGTTGCCAGTGATTGTCAGGATCTCGTTTGAAATCTAAATCATAAAGAGGATACTAATTGTGCATATTTCCTCAAAAAGCACCATGTCTGTTTACTACCTTTATTTTTTTTGCCTAAAGCGGTGACAAAGAATGATCTCCAGCCACCCAATTACTACGAGGTAATGGAGTTTGATCCCTTAGCTCCTGCTGTCACTACAGAGTAAGTAATTTACATAATGATTAATTTATTTTCTCTCTTGGTTTCCTATGATAGCAGAGCTAACAGGGCTTGCCTATACATTTAACTTTGTTTAGATCTTGGCACAAATTGATGACCTTATTAAAAAATGACTTATGAGGTCTTATGGAAGCTGTTGCTCTTAATGGTCTTACTGTTCTCGGCCTTGTGAGTGAAAAATAAAAATGCTGGGGTTGCACATTAAGAAATAACCGGAACCATCACGTGCATTAATGGACTCCTAGCAGATGCCTTGGCAGAAAGTCAGGTTCTCCCCAATTGAGAAGGGCATTAGTCAGTGATTAACAACATAGTAACACCACATGGATGGGATATTTTAGCTATTCTTTGACTCCTAATCCCCAAAAATCTCATGTAAGAACCTGTTTTTAGTTTTTACTACACATGATTATAACGTGCTTAAAATGGATTAGTAAAGTATTAGCATAAAAATAAGTTGAAATCCTTACAGCACTGTTATTTTATGAGTTCCTATTAGTCAAGTATATGTACCTATCTCTGGGATGGTAGGTTCATTAGAGCTTTAATATACTTTTGTTGACTGAACGTTACCCCCCAGACTGTTAAAAACGATGAAGCAAGTTTATGGAAATCACTGTTCAGAAACTGGCAGCCTGCAGGCAGTATCTTTGCCGACAGCTGTGTTTTGTTGAACCTGTGCAGAATTTAAAATAATGCATTTTAAAATTAACTGCCAGCAGTTATGCACTGGGATATTTTTAAAAAAACAACAAAACTTGGACCTCTGGATTCTTTTAGATGCCAGGACTGCATTTTTACATGTTCACCATAAGCTGGGGCTGAGGAGTGGCTGCCTCCCTAAGATTAGGCAGGCCCCGCAGTCCACCAGGCCCCTCCACCAGGCCCCTCCACCTGACCATTCGACCCCCCTGGCACTGTGTAGGCATTGGAGGGTTTGACGCCTGGTTTAAACCCTCAGTGTACCGATGCATTTAGGAGCAATTAATGGATAAATCTTAATAGGCTTAGGTGCTCATTAAGTATTTTTTTTCCTCATAGGATTTGAAATATCCCTGGGTCATTCTGCCTGATGAAATATCACTGAATGTATTAGTGTTTCAGGAATTAGAAATTGGTTAAACTAGGTATGCTGTCCAGAAACTTTTTTTAAATCACTTTCTGTATCCAAATAGGAACTGGGCAACCTGATTAAACTGTAGTCACTCAGGAGACTGTTGTAAGTGTGTATGGTAGTGCAACAGGTATTAAAGGTGAGATGCAGTTAAAAGCTGGAGAAGTGCAGCTTAGGGATTCTCTACCGTTGTAGTTCTTCCGTTCCCCAGGGGGAAGGGTATCTCCATTTCTTTGAAAGTCTCATAAAATCTAAGGAACTTCTCAGGAAAAGCCCAAAATCTGGCAGAGAAGTTTGGAGATGTTCACATCACTGGTTGTCCATGAACCCCAGGTTAAGAATTTCGGAACAATAAAGTATTTGAGGGTATGTACATACATACACGCACAATTCATTCAACAAATGCACTGAACATTGACAACAATGAAGGCCTAATTTATTGCGCTGAACAAGAGACATGCTTCCTGTCCTCATGGACGTTAAATGTAGTGTGGAGGCAGACATTAAATCGGCAAACATATATTTACAATATGTATTAGTGGTATGAAATAATATAGTGTCTTTATATCGTTTATAACAGGAAGAACTAATTTACATGAGGGTTAGAGAAAGCTTAACGAAGCGACATTGAAGTTTAGAGCTGTAACTGTTTTTTGAGTCAAGTGACAAGTTTGGGAATCAGTGTTGGAGGCCCAGGGAACAACAGCTGGTACAAGGGCTCTGAGAAAAGGTTTGGCACATTCAAGGGAATGGAAAAGCCAAAGCCAAGAGCGGAGAGAGCAACAGGGAACCTATTAGCAAATGCGGAATTTGCAATTTGGAAACTGAAGAGAAGGGAGTGCACGACTGTGATGAACATCACTGACAGGACAAGGAAAATGAGGATTGAAAACTAGATGATGGATTACATGAGGAGGAAATCATTTGTGATTTTAGTAAAAGCCACGTTGATGGATGGATGGGGACAAGGGCCAAACTTCAGTGCACTGATA
The DNA here is from genome assembly GCA_004027475.1 of Anoura caudifer. Classification (NCBI taxonomy): domain Eukaryota; kingdom Metazoa; phylum Chordata; class Mammalia; order Chiroptera; family Phyllostomidae; genus Anoura; species Anoura caudifer. The sequence continues at coordinate 4,181 of PVKU01005402.1, read as the reverse complement.
AGAGTGGAGTAGCAACAGTAAGTGCAGATGGTACTACAAACTTCAACAGGAAGGGATGCTGGAAAGTGGTCTGGCAGCCACAGGGTTACTGACGGGGGATGAAGGACCGTGCTGCTGAGGCTGGAGCATCTGTGAATGCTGCGGGGGAAGACCCAGTAGACAGAGAGGTTCCAGATTCAGTTAGGGAAGGGGCATGACCAAAGGAAGTGTTTGAGAAGCCAGGGTTAGATAGGAACACAGTAGATGATGATGCAGATGAAAACAAACTTGAAGACTCAGTGATGGGAAGATGAGGACGTTTCCATAATCAAGGCATTTAATTTGTTAAGAAGTGGGGTTTCTGACTCACTGATAGGAGGGATATCAGAGACTTAAAGTGAAGGAGGTTGAAACAGTTTTGTGGAAAATAAAGACAAAACTTAATAGGGAAACTTAGCAGTACTATCTGGACTGCGCTAGGGCTTCATGCTGTGGATGGGCGAGGCTTCAGTGCTGTGATTTTTATGAGATTGTTCGTCAGCTGTGTATTACTGTACTGTGATGTGAATGTCATGTTTATAGACATATTTTCCAGCCACAGACGTAAGTCATATATAAAGAATTGTATGGAAGATGTCATATAAAAGTTATTATATACAAAGTACAAAGATGACTGAAGCTAAAGGTGGCTCAGGAGTTTGGACTATTTAACCATAGGTTAAATAGGCTGTACTCAATGTTTTTAAAATGTTTTGAAACCAAGGAAAGGTGAACAATTTTTCCTTTTTGTTTTTTTTTGTTTGTTTGTTTGTTTTTGCAGAGAGAAAAGTTTTTATTCACTTTCCAGGAGTGGAAAGGGTCATTGTGTAGACAGATACACCAGCCTTTTTTTCTTTTTCTTTTTTTTTCAAAGCAAAAGGAAACTGTCTAGATTTTAGCTATATTTTTCATTAAAATGAATTGATTACATAATATACATATTTTTAAGATGCACAGGAGTCGTACCTAGGATCTAAGAAAGTTTTAGTCTAAGATTCAGGGCAGAAATTTTTGCTTTTATTCACTTATACACCCTGAACAGGTAAGGGCACCTGACTTTTAGTTAAGGTTAAAAGCCAAAACAGTCCTTTGGAACCAGTATGTAACCCTTTTGCCACGATGGCTTGCTTGTTTCAGAGCTACATATGAAGAAATTGATGTCCGTCACCACAAAGGCACTCGCGATCACAGTGACGGCTGAGGTAAAAGACTTCCACTTACACAAACTTCATCCCACATTCTATGTGACTTCAGTGTAATTATCACTTTCTCTACTTAGTATTTACATTTGTAAGGGCCACCTGAGCCTCTGACAGTGATGAACTAAATATTGTTGTACAAGTTCCTCCAAATCACTCAGTCAAATGAACTATTTGTCCACTAATGAAATACATTCTCTGTGACCTTGTTAACTAAAAATAATAAATTTTGGAAATGCAGAAGTTTGTTTACATGTAGAAATATTAATGCCAACAAAAACAGATGATCAATACAAACTTTTTTGCACTGGAATCAGGCATTTATCTTTTATGTGCAACTGATGCCTGTAAACTGGGACTGGGAGAAACCAGTCATTGGTATCCCAGAGAGGCCTGGATTATTCCTATTTGCTAGACTGGGCATCCCATTTATTTATTAATGAATGCATGGCCACTAATAACCTATTAACCTTACTTATTCCCCTCACACCAACCCCCACAGTGAAAATAGTACATTCCTGGTTTTCCTCTATTAATATGTGCATCTCTTGTTACCAAGGAGTGGGGAAAGAGAAGGAAAGTATGGGGTGGTTGACTGCCTTCTGTTTATTGCAGGTGAAAGTGAATGACCAGCTCACTAACTGCATGAGGGGTAACAGCTCTAAAAGGCAGACCCTGTCCAGCTTTGAGGCCCAAGGACAAGACCTACCCACACATCAATACTGTGCTGGAGCACTTCTCCTCTGCAACAGTGAGATTTAAACAGAAGAGCAACAGTTCCTGCTTTATCTCAAAACAGCTTGGTTTTAACATATAGTCACTTAGAACTTCAACAGGAGAAAAATTCATTGTATGGAGGCCAACCAGGTTAATTGGAACATCTAATGTTTCACAGGCTTTCCTACCTTTAGAAATCATCTCATGGCTGTGATGAGAGTAGATGAATACTTTTTATTACAAAATAATTCTGAATAGATGTAAGCATGAAATGTGAGAGACTATACTATTCAAGAAGAATGGTGAGTGCCTTCATTTAACTGAAGTTAAATATAAAAGTCTATTTGCACTTCTTTATAAATAATATTGTTTAGAATTATGAATTGTAAAAAACCTTAATATTGTAGTTTATATTTCAGGTACCCTGAAGTCACCAAATGCTACATCAAGTTGCCTTTAAATCTTTCAATACGATTCTTTATAATACTAAATGTTCTCTTTTTTCTTTTTTACTGTAATTCAATATTTCTGTTTGGAACAAAGACCACTTTCAGAAAACATTCAGAATAAATTATACATTCATTTATGTCATAATTTACAATAAGAAAAACTATTAAAACAAGTTAGTATTTTTTTACTGAGTTTGTTCGTTACAGAACTTCCGATGTCAGGAATCTCCATTTCCCACGCTTACATTTCAGCATTTAGGGACTTGGAACTATCACACGAAATACTAGAAGCCTAATAGGTACTTGCATGATACCAAAATTTCAAATTATTCAGTACTTTGAATGTAAATTGGCCGAGATCTTAAAGGAAAAAGTCACATTTAAAATCAAAATATAATCTTTGGGCAAACTGTTACGGCTTAGTGATTCCTCTTCCATTTTGACTTCTTAAAATAGTGACTGTACACAATGGGGAAAAAAGTAGTAATCAACCTGTTTTAGAAATACGGTCAGAAGTTCTGACCTACAGCCTCAGACAACACTAGGCATTAAAAAAAATATTGCCAACAAGTATGAAGTTCTAATCTTTTGGAAGGGGACCAATGAATTAAGCTGAACCATCAAGTACATGCCTACATATTCATGAAACAAAGCAGTCTCTCTTAATGCTGCTTAGCGAAGTATGGTTTTGAACAGTCATACATTCTAACTAGACATAAGGATTCATTGTGATAAAAAGATGAACCTGTCCTCTACTTTAAGTAGGGCAAATTAGTCGGAAAAAACATCACTACACATTTAAAGTAGCATAAAATATCATGGAACATATTATTGTAGAATGTTTCTCTTCTGAGAAGACAAGATACATGATTTTTCAAAAATCACAAATACGAAGCAGGACTTCGTTGCTGACTTCAATTATGGCCTGGAAGTGGCAATGTGTGACCCTCCTTTGCTTCAAAAAACGTGTAAGAAAGAGTGATGAGATCAACATTCACCATTCGTGGGTCTTCTGCAAATTCAGGATCAATGTAGAAAAACACTGGCATATCTACTTCTTCCTGTGGATTAAGCCGTTGTTCTTCAAAACAGAAGCACTAGAAGTTACAGAAAGGTATTTGTTTATTAATATTTCTGTTCTACTGGAATAGAAACTAATGGTGTGTTTCTTGGCTTTAATAAGCATACTGTTAAGCATAATCTTTACGTTCCCTGATGGGATAACAGCACACTATCCTTTCATTTCAGAATGAGTTCTGCTTTAAGGGTTGAGAAGCAACAAGTTCCAACCTCAAAGCACATCTCCATTTGGTTTGGCTCCAAACCTCTACATACTTGTTATAAGCAATGAAAAAAGTTTGAGGTTTAGAAGAAGTGAGTTTTCAGAAATCAGTACCTACTAAAACACTGCAGTAAATTTAGCACTGCACAGTTTTTTGTACTTTAGGATATTCTATTGTTTGCATTTATTTGTACCTGTATTTTATTGAAATACTGTCCAGCTTCAAATGGTATAACATTGTATGTAGAAATTCCAATTACTGGTTTGTCAGTAGGATTCTTAGCTTTATAAAATGCCAGTGCAGTCTCTCCAGGCACTACCTGTTTAAAAATACATATACAGTCAATACTTAAAATCTCAATTAGTCATATTATTTTTCCTAACCATCAGACCATTAAGAGTCAGCAAAATAGTGATTACTGTCCATGAACATCTGATTTTTCAAATTTTTCAAACTTGTAGATATCAGTGAAGAACCAATGTTCAATTATGCATAGTTATGCATTGTCCCCTTGC